>CM048745.1:44497112-44754612 GCA_026315105.1 Locusta migratoria
ATATGCTGAAGGGATAGTTCCCATATCCGGAGTTCTGAAGGATTGGTGTCGGTGGGAAGTATCCAGATAACCCGGACGGTGTAACACTGTGCCAAGATGTGCTGGTCGTGCCCCAAGCGTGTTTAGCCACAGGGTGATTTTCATTACCAACAAACACTGTCTGCCTGTGACCATTCATGCGATTGGACAGTTTGTTGCTGGTCATTCCCACATAGAACGCTTCACGGTGCAGGCATGTCAGTTGGTAAATGACGTGGGTGCTGTCGCAAGTGGCTCTGCCCTTGATTGTGTACACCCTCCGGGTTACGGGACTCAGTGCTCCAACTGTTTGGCATCTGCAGGAATGCCACCGATCCCAAATCCCGCTGAATAGTGATGCCGACACTGCAGTTCATTGTACTATATAGGCATCTGGCATGTATGAGCCACAGGTGCCAATGACCATAGTTGCTGCCTCCCAGAATGGACCGGTGGTGCCACCTCTAGTGGAACACCGGCAGCAAATTTCATATTGTGTGACTACATTAAAAAGAGTGTTCTGTTACCACCAGTTTTTCAGGCTGTAGTAGCGTCATGTAGTGACAACATTACATGCATCTGTCTCAGGTGGTATGAATCAAACGCCGATGAATGCCTTCCAACACTAACACAGAAGTTTATAAATATTAGGCTCGCCAAATCATCTTTTGCGGAGAAATGCAGTGCCCTATCTTAGAAGGTGGACAGAAAACACTATTCCAATTTTGAAATAAATGCCCACAGAATAAGGTACAAAGACCACAGTTCTATACTCCTCTTCGTGCATCTCTGGAGATAGTCAAAATTCCATAGCACAAAAAATGTTACTCCAAGTAACCATTATCAGTTGTCAGATGTTAAAGTTCTAGTGTTAAACTGTCTGCACTTGGAATGGCACACAACTCAGTATAATTGTCAACCCTAGGCACGTAAATATCATTCAGTGATCACTACTTCCCAGGGTGCCACCATGTTCGTTTGTTATTATTGTTGTTGTTTGTCTTTTTTTTCCATTTATTTATTCCCCAACCCATACTAAAGGTACCTCATACAGAATCCACACTGATGAGGAATACTCAAGCTTTGGCTGAACGAGTGTTTTGTAATCTATTACTATTGTTGCCACACTACATTTCATGAAGATTCTTCCAATGAATCTCAGTCCACCATCTGCCTCTGGTCACTTCATTCCAAATTCCTTTAATAACTGTCCACTGTCCCCAACCCTTGTCTCATGGATCCTTACTCGTTACTGGGCATGTAACTTCCCTAACCCTTGGTCTGGTTCAGGTTCACTGGTGATGTTTTCATGATTTGGGCTCAGGGCCAGAACACCCTACCCTCCTTCACCCTCCATCCTTCACTGTCTCAACCCCTCATCTCCCATCCACTTCACTAGGTCCTCCTCAAACCCGCATATTAACCTTCAACTAGATGATGTCTGCATCCACACATTGTCCACATTAAACCCACCACCAACCGACAGTACTCGCACTTGAACAGCTGGTGTCCATTCCAAATAATAAAAAAATTAATAAAGCCTTGTCACCTGTGAACAGAATGTTTTCAGTTATGAGAATTCCCTTAACCCAATATGCTAAAGGCCTTAAATACCATATCACCACACACCACCAGTTCTCCCTTCAACCACAATAACCAACTACAATGGAGTCCCCCCTCTTGTCACTCAATACCATCACAGTCAGGAACATCTAAACCACAACTTTCATCAGGACTTCAATTATCTGTCAAAAATACTCTGAAATGAGAAACATCCTACCCAAGTTTCTTTCAAATCCTCCTAAAGTGGTGTTCTGCTGCTCATCCAACCTCCACAACATCCTAGTGCAACCGTATGCCACTCCAAATTCTAACCCCTTACCACAGGGATCATACCCCTATAGAAAACCCTAAGGCAAACCTGCACAACCCAAGCACTTCATATTCCAGTCCTGTCACAGGCTTATACTATGCCATCAGAGGCCAGGCCGCCTGTGAAACCAGTCATGTGAATTACCAAATCTGCTGCAATAATTGAACTGCTTTTTACATTGGTATGAATACCCCAGCAAGTTGTCCGTCAGAATGAATGATCACTGTCAAAACATGGTTGAAACCAAGATGGATCATCCTGTGCCACAGCATGCAGCTGAGCAAAACATGCTTAATTTCAATGGCTGCTTTACAACCCAGGCCGTGTGCCTTTACCACCAACTCTTCTGAACAGCGCAAATGGGAGTTGGTCTTACAACACACTCTATGTACTCACAACTATCATGGCATCATCCTAAAATAACCTACCATCCCTAGACCCCATGCCTCCCCCCCCTAAAAAAAATAAAATAAAAATAAATAAATAAATAAAATAAAAATAGTATCTCTGTCTTCAAACTGTGTACCCCCTACTGCTATGTGTGTTCCCTCATCTTCGCCTTCTTTATTGCCTCTTCCACCATCTCCTTTACTGCTTTACAAGCTGCATCTCACTTTTCCATCTATCAGTATCTTTATGCTTCGTCAAGCAGTGTGGAATGTTCTATCCCCACCCTTGTCCCTTTCTTCCCCCTCCTCTTTCCTCCCTGCCCACTCACTACTAAGCCAGTTTGGTCACAGTGGCCAAAGATGGTGAGCGTGAATTGGCCCTGAGTGATTGGTGATTGCAGTATGTTCCCTCTCAGAGAAATGCTGTGGTCAAAAATTTAAAATTTTGTGAATTTGATTTACCTTTTTATGTTGCCCTCTTCAGTACAGCAATCACCTTTACGGCGAGTTTCTACCTATTCTTATATTATTGACATTCCAACTAGAACTTTCCGGTGTCAAAGGAAAGAAGTTTCTCGCTTACTATTTTATGCTGTTCACACAGTAAAACTATGGCATTCAGCATGATATAACAATTTATCACTTCTACATTACTAACTGTACTCAGAATGAGGCATTTTCCCGACAATATGCACACCTAAAATTGCATATCCCTTCAAAATTATATTATAGTCCAACTCGTAAATCATGTCATATGAGGTCATAAACAATGAGGTTCATGAAAAATCACCTCATGACACATGAGCTTTTTATTAAATAATTCTTTACTTCTAAACCTGATAGTGATACATTCTACGAGCAATATTCACATACACAAATGAATTTACTTTCAAAATAATATCAAAGTATGACACATAGTTAAGGATTTATGATGTCATAAACAATGAGATGCATGAAAAATCACACCATCACCCATGAGTAGAGGCACCTGTTTTTCGTGAAGTGCAAAATTGTGAAATTTTTGCAATATTTCACAATTTTCGCAGAAAATCGCGAAATCATTGAAATTTACAAAAAAATCACTAAGTAATTCACAAAATTTTGTGAAATGCCTTCATTCATTTAAATGTGCTGGCGGAATTTCGAGATATAAATCACAGTCAATTTACACCGATTTGATATATATCGTTTAGAGTCCTGCCAACCTCAATTTCTGTGCAGTGAAGAAGTCCGTTCCCAGCGCTTTATTTGATCTGGTGACTGGTAGTGTAATGTGCGGTCATCATTGATCACTGGTGGTTGTAATCGTTTCTGATCGCTGGTTCTTTCAGTGATTTGTTTAGGTACAGCAGATTATTAAGATGGTCGTATTGGTTTTTGATCATGAAAGAAAATTCGCATCAGATGGATTTTGCATTTATCATAAAACAAGGAAAATACTTCTGTGCAAAAACAGCTATGTAGGTATTGAATGGCAAAGAAAGGACACTTGCCCAAAACATAAATAGCAGTTCGTCCCACAAGAAGAAAAAGGAGAAAGTGCTGTTGACATGTGTCAAGAGATAAGTTATGGACATCAATGCACCGGCAAAACGAGTGAAAGTGGACAAGGAAGATTCATGTTATCAACAAACACGAGGCAAACATCTCCTTGGAAAAAGTCGATAATCTGAAACTCAGCGAGTGGATGAACAAATCGTGTTTGCGCAAATGCAAGTTACGTAAAATGCCGCTACCATAAGTTAGTTTTGTGAATGGTATACATTATGGATTCCACCCTTTGTTGTAGTGTTTTCAGACTGCTTTTTAACTTTCATGCATGAAGTGCTACCTTGTATGCGATCATGAAGAAGCATACACAGCAAAGTTTAAGAGAAAAGTAATTTCTTTCACGGAAACGTCATTTTATCGCGCCGATGCACTTATTATATGGGTGAAAACAGACGAAATTGCCCAAGAATAGAATATAAAGAATTTTAAAGGAAGTCGCACTGGGATTGTTGCGTGTAGCTCCAAAATATTTTGACCCTTTCACTGCTCCGTACATACGCTAATCGTTTCAGTGCTCAAGATGTTTATATATGATTTTCTCTCCAAAGATTAAAAAGGAAACGTATTTTTCACAACAATACTAGATTTTACGTCTTAGTTTTGTCTCAATAATGTGGGACTGCTGCAGTCTTGTACACACACACACACACACACACACACACACACACACACACACACCATGTGATAAGTCCTCATCTGTAGTATTCCCTAATAATTGTGTGCACAATGCAGGCGCCGCCGAGAGTAAATGTGCAGTAAAAGGGTTAATAAATAAACTTATTTCTCATGGCTGTCGTTGTTTGCGATGTAATAGTAATTTAAGTGTGCAAATCTGAAAGGAAAGGCTGTGCTATCCATTTCGATTATCCATACTTTTTGTTTTAAATGCAGCTTGAGATCGAATTACCTAGTTTCTTTTTTTCCTAATGGAATAAATATGAGTTGAACAAAGTGCCAGTTAGATTGTGGGGCTTCTGAGAAGCAATTATCTTGGTGTTGTTAGAAACATGACTTTGAGTTTTCATAAAACATACACACTTATGTAAATTACTTAGGCTAGTAAAACTTGTATAAGTAGCAGGATAAGTTTTCCTCAAACTTTTCTTCCTTTTTTTTTTTTTCAATAGATCTCCATCAATGTCCGATTTTTATGTTTTCTGAATAAAATAAAAGGTCTTACACTCCAGTTCGTTAAAAAGTGAAAATAAAATTAGCGAAATAATTGACAAAATAAAATAAAAGTAGCGAAAAATATACCAAAACAGGTCTTAAAAAATTACGAAATCAAGCAAAAATTTTCACAACAAACAGGTGCCTCTACCCATGAGATTGTAACTTATTACTACAAACTCTAATAACAATGCATATTGTAGGCATTTTGATATTTCAGTCTATTCATCTGGAAAATTATATTATTGGAGAGCATATTATTCAGGATATATGACATGAAAAGAATTGAGCTGCATAAAAACAAAACTGTAATGGACAGAAAGTGAATCAGAAGTTGATGGACACAGGGGGAAGAAAGAGATGTATGAACAAAAGAATGGAATAAATAAATGCCCAGGCAAACTTCGGAAACTAAAGCTAGCTAAGATATATATCTAAGATATATATTTACATTTACATAACAACAACAAACCCAACTCGGTCATCCAAATTCAAATATCCTGCCCTTGGTTTATAAGTCTGTTCAAGTCTCAAGGTACAAAATTGGACTGTTACAAGAAAGCCATACAACTTAAACAATCCTGTAGATTATTGTTTCAACAATTTTTAAAGATACATGAAGATTATGTAAAAATATTGCAGTTATAAAGTGTGTATCATATATAGATTCTTTCTACACAAAAGAATTTGTTTTAACTATATTTGCAAAGACTAAAAATATCAAGAAATCAAATACACAAAGAAATGTGAAAAGCGACTATGTATAAACAAATAGAATATTTCGCTCACACATGTTAAAAATACAAATGGAAACAATACAAGAAGTAAAAATGAATAATACATAAAAATGTACTTGTACAAGATGTGTTTCTACATATCTGCTCTTGCTTTTAAGAAGTGAAACATGGCCATCACAAATTGTTCAAGGTAGGATTAATGGTAATTTACATTACTGAAAATTGTCTAAACAAATTATCTAATAACTTACAGTCTGCAAAATGCCACCGTATGGGTGCTTTACTAACTATTTTCCAAAAATGGTACTTCAGAAACCAACTTTGTTATACATAGCTGGATTTGGCACATAATTTTCTTTAATATTTATACAATTTTTTTCCTAATTTTGCAAAATTAACTCAAACTGGTAGGGGTATTTTGCAAAATATCATATTCAGGAAAAATTTGATTATACTGTTTTTAGGATTGTTCTTTCTTTTTCTTTAGTCTTGTTCCCGCACATAGAGGGTTGGCTTTGTTAATTCGGATTTGGCGTGTTAATATTATGGAGTGGCTGGATGCCCTTCCTGCCGCAACTCCATGCCCTCCTCCTAGGAGGAATTGTCTACCCCAAATGTCTGCATATAATGTTACATGTGTGAAAGTGTAAAGCATTACGAAATGTCTGTGAATCGTGTAACTGAGGTGGGACTTCGAAACCAGCCCAGTATTCATCTAGGGGGATGCGGAAAAATGCCTAAAAACCACATGCAGGCTGACGGGCAATCCGACTCCATTCGTTAATCCGACAGGCGGATTAAAACTAGGGCTGGTATGTCTCTTCGTCTTGGAAAACAGTGCAACAGACCACACGGGAACAGAGGATTTAGGATTGTTATATATCATTAAACTTTTATGTGAAACATTTTGTTTCTCTCTTGTGGTTTTGGAGATATTCGCCCAAAACCAAATAAGTCATATTACCTTTCAAGAAATGTTTTTGCTCTTAAAATTGCAGCATTGCTGATATAAAAAATTGTGTATCTTACTTTTTACTACTCTAAAAGTGTACTTAGTTTTAATAAAATCCACGGTTACAAAAAAAGTGGATTTGTTTTTGAATTACTTCAATTATACAGCCTATTAAGTCATATATTACACGTGGCAGCAAACTAATAATTCTTACCTCTCCTATGCTAATCTCAGCTTCTGTGTACTGAAGTCCTTTCTGCAAAATACTGAGTAACGCAGCGGGTGGTACTAGTGCACCATTAATGTTAGACTGTGCTATATGGGATTCTATGCCAAAGGTGTATGCTGAATGTTGAAATCCTGAAAAAAAAGTCATCCAGTTAAAACAGTTTTAACACACCCTTTAAGAAATCTTACCTACATCTATACAAGAAATTAATAAATATGAGCTCTCTACTACATTCACTAGGGTGTCTATCTTTCCAAAAGAATTAATCAATATAGCAAATAAGAAATATCTGGGGTACTTGTTACATTCCCAATTCTAAACAAATTAAAAAATATACTGAACAGAAGGATAAAATGTCATTTTTATAGCAATTTTATGCAATATGTAATTTTCAAAATGCCTACTACATTTATCTTGTGATGGTCTAATACATACTGATAATGTAACTTTTAGTGAGTCAGTTCTTAAAACTAAGTACAATGATTAAAGAATTGAACTTGAACAATAATAGCAACAGATCATCTGACTGACTATTGACAAACAGAGATACAAGGAAATTTATGACATTAGCTGTGAATGATCAATGAATTGAATCAATTACGAAAGTTGAAAGTTTGTGCTGAACTGGGATTTGAACCCAGGTCCTCCCACTTACTAAGCAGTCGCACTAACCTTTGTGCCATTTAGACACAGCAATTGTGGTGGCAGCGCAGGCTACCATTGCATGCCTCCCATCAAATGCAAATTCTCAACTTATCCACACTCTACTGACATAATGCCGCTGCCCATTAAAACTCATAACATTTGGCTAATTTGTTTGTTTGTTTGTTTGTGTGTGTGTGTGTGTGTGTGTGTGTGTGTGTGTGTGTGTGTGTGTGTGTGATGAATAGATGAATGAGCCAGCCACTCTGCTGTACACACACTAAAACTAAAAGATTAGTAGTAGACCAGGTAATGCTAAAAATGTGAAAATTTTAATCAGACTACTCACTGCATAATGAAGGATACTTTCCTTGTTTTCATGTCCAACACATGAGTGCAAGGAGGAATTACTTGCATCAACTCACTTCTAGCCACCCTTAAAATGGTGAATGAAGCCCTCATTTGCCCTTGAAACAAAGGAAAACTACAATCTCATAATATATTTTTACACCATTTCAGTACCACGTGGGTCAGTTTTGACCCCATGTCAGTTTTGACCCATGTGGGTGTTTTGATGGGCCTACACACAACCATATTCATTGTAGTACCAAACCCTTCTGTTAGTTTTAATCATTTACAGTGTTGTATAACTCATTAAAATTTCATCCCTCTAGGTCACCTAGAAGTATGAAAAATTTATCTGTTATACCAATGGGCTAGTAACATGTGGATCATTTATGACCCATACACAATTTAACACAATCTGATATCAGCAATGCCAGATTTTAGATGGTAAATAATATGTGGGCATGTCTCAACGTTATTCACGACATTTTGGAGTATGTTACAATTCTTAAAAAACAAGAAATAAAAAAAAATTAGGAGGTCGGGTGAAGCCTTATATCAGTGTGGCTTTCGGTTTTCTGCGGACTGGCGTGATGCAGACCTACGAAGGGCAGTGGGAAGCCACAGAATAACCACGCCTCTCTCTGAGAGACTACTAATAATTCTATGACACGACAGCAGATGTCAGGTGCATACTTACAGAAGTTTCCTTCCTGTGTATTTCTGCCTTTGGTCAAGCCGAGTGGGCTCAGTCATTCTTGGTGGCAGCAATGTGAGCCAACACCACATTGAAGACAAGGCCTCACAACTGGCCGTGTCTATGTTGCACTGAGAGGCCACGGCCACCAGCTGACTGGCTCTCCACTGGGGCACGCCCACCACCTCAAGTGGCTGGCCAGTCAGCTTGCATTCGTGGCCTCTCAGTGTGACATAGACACGGCCAGTTGTGAGGCTTCACCTTCTAGCTGGTATTGTATGAGCTTGCTGTTTATTGTGGTGAGTCTGTGTTACTGAAGCTACGTTGGCAAGGCGATGCGGTCTCATGAATGCCATGATTCTCTACCATCAATGTTTCACCGATGAAATGACAAATCCAGTAGTGAGACAATTGCAGAAGACAATGACAGTTTTGTTCCAGTGGAAACTGCTGACGCAAGTGATTCAGATAATCAGCAAACAGAATCTGAAACATCTTACAGTGATTTACCTCTTGCAGAATGTAAACATATCCATTCTACCTAAGGTTTTGAAGTAGTCAGCATGCAGTCCACTGTACATCTTTGTTCTATTCTTCAGGTGCCGGATTTATGGGTGTCCTTATTCTGAGTAACATTCATGCTGGATGTCAGGTCAATGATGAGACAGAAGAAACTTCCAGAAACTCTGTAGTTTTATAATGAAACCAAGGGTGGAATTGGTATAGTTGACCAAATGGGAAGACATTACAGTGTCCAAGATGGCACCCAATGATGGCCAGTGTATGTCTTTTACAATGTTCTTGACATTGCAATGATCAATGCTCACACTTTTTTTTATGGTTTTAGGGCGCACAACTGCTAAGGTCCTCAGCGCCCAGACAAGAACAGAGATTCGCTAGACCTCAAAAAATTGGTAACTGCCAGTTAGAATATCAAGAGAAGGCTAAAAATGAAAGATAAAAACAATTAAAAGTGTTAAATATCCTTTGATAAATTGGCCAAGTTAATAAAACGCAAAACTCGAGCAGCTGCTCGTGTGTCATCAGCTAAAGTTCAAGGTGAGTGTGAACCTGGGCCTGATGCCACGGTGGCAATGGGCTGTCGCTCAACCAAAAGTTGGAAGGAAGGGTAAAATCGAGCCGCTGAAGCAGGCGGCGAAACCGAACTCCAGGTGGAAGCAAGGCTATCGCAGACAACTGATATTGGCGATCGAGTGAGTCATCCAAAAATAATCTGTAAGATGGATGGTTGGGCATCGACCGCAGGCAGCATGCGTACCGACATAAGAGTATGTCACGCCGAGTGGTCAAGGGTAATACAGCAGCCTTGGCATACAGACTTTCAACAGGGCTGGTATAAAATGCACCAGTCGCCAGACGTAATCCCCGATGGTGAATAGAGTTGAGACGGCGGAGAATCGACGGCCGTGCAGAAGAGTATACAAGGCTTCCAGAGTCGAGCTTCGACTGAACAATGGCCTGGTAAAGGTGAAGCAGGACGGTACGTTCCGCTCCCCATGACGTGCCACTGAGGACACGAAGAACATTAAGGGATTGGGCACAACGGACAGCCAGGTAGGACACGTGTGTGGACCAGCAAAGTTTCCGATCCACCATTAGCCCCAAGAATTTTGTTGTCTCCACAAAAGGGAGAGCAACGGGGCCGAGACATAGGAATGGTGGAAGAAATTCCTTGTATCTCCAGAAGTTTATACACACCATTTTCTCAGTGGAGTATCGGAAGCCGTTCGCAATGCTCCAGGAATATAGATGGTCAAGACAGCGTTGAAGACAACGCTCCAAGAGACACGTCCACTGGGCGCTGCAATAAATTGAGAAATCGTCTACAAAAAGGGATCCGGAAACGTTGGCTGAAAGGCAATCTACGATTGGATTGATTGAAATGGCAAAGAGAGCCACACTCAAGACGGAGCCCTGCGGTACCCCATTCTCCTGGCGAAAGGTATCTGACAAAACAGAGCCCACCCATACCTGGAACTTGCGATCCGCCAAAAACGCTTGAATAAAAAGAGGGAGGCGGCCCTGAAGGCCCCATGTGTGCAAAGTGCGGAGAATGCCCGCTCTCCAACAGGTATCGTATGCCTTCTCCAAGTCGAAGAACACTGCTACTGTTTGACGCTTCTTTAGAAAGTTGTTCATAATGAAGGTCGACAATGTAACGATGTGATCAGCAGCAGAGCGGTGTCGACGAAAACCGCATTGGACATTTGTTAGGAGGCGGCGAGATTTGATGAGCGAGACCAACCGAGCGTTAACCATGTGTTCCATCACCTTACAGACGCAGCTTGTCAGAGAAATGGGGCGATAACTGGAAGGAAGATGTTTGTCCTTCCCTGGTTTGGGGATGGGGACAACAATGGCTTAACGCCAACTTGTGGGAACATGACCTTCAGTCCATATGCGACTAGAGGTACTAAGAAGGAAACACTTGCCCGCAGGAGAGAGGTTCTTCAGCATCTCAATATGGATGGGATTGGGGCCGGGAGCAGAAGATTGGGACAGGGCAAGAGCACGGTCTAGCTCCTGCATGGTGAAGGAGACATTATACTGTAATTTTCACAATTAAAAGAGTGGAAAGAAGGTGGCCATGCCTCCTCTGCCTGTTTGCAAGGGAGGAAGGCAGGGTGGTAATGGGCAGAGCTCGAAACCTCTGCAAAGGAACGGCCCAATGCTTTGGAAACATCAACGGGGTCCAGAAGGACTGCGTTCTCCACGGTCAGGCCAGGAATTGGGGAGTGGACCTTGATGCCGGACAAACGGCGTAGGCCACCCCAAACAACCGTGGAGGGAGTAAAACAGTTAAAAGAACTAGTAAAAGAAGTCCAGCAAGCTTTTTTGCTGTTGTTGATAACAAGACGACATTGCACTCGCAGTCGTTTATAATTTATGCAATTCTCCAACGTTGGGTGGCGATGGAAGGTGCATAAAGCATGTTACCAGGCTCTAAGAGCATCGTGGCAGGCTGCAGTCCACCAGGGGACCGGGACACGTCGTGGAGAAGAGGATGTACGAGGTATGGAATGTTCGGCAGCTGTGAGAATAACCTTTGTGAGGTATTCGACCTGACTGTCACAACTGGAAAAGTCCTGATTGTGAAAACTGCCATGGAAGAAAAAAGCCCCCAGTCGGCTTTAGAAATGTTCCAACTGGTGGGACGAGGAGATGGGGAATGATGCAGGAAGTGTATGACACAAGGAAAATGGTCACTCGAGTACGCTCAGAAAGTGCATACCACTCAAACTGACCGGCAAGCTGAGGAGTGCATATCGCGAGGTCTATATGGGAATAAGTATGTGTTGTGTCGGAAAGGAAGGTCGGTGCACCGGTGTTGAGGCAGACAAGATTGAGGTGTTAGAGAAGGTTCACCAAACGGGAGCTTCTCGGACAAGGTGCTGGAGAGCCCCATAGCGGGTGGTGGGCATTAAAGTCGGCTACCAACATGAAAGGTGGAGGGAGCTGGTCAATGAGATGTAGCACATCTGCCCTAGTAAGGGCGGATGACGATTCCAAATATATAGTACAAAGGGAAAAGGAGTGATGCGGACGGCAACTGCCTGTAGGTAAGTATGCAATGTAATGGGATGGTGATACACGTCGTCCCGAATGAGCATCAGAACCCCTCCATGGGCTGGGGTACCTTCCACAGGTGGCAGGTCGAAACGCACAGACGTGTAGTGGGGGAAGTCTGCACGATCACTGGGATGTAACTTAGTTTCTTGGAGACAAACTAGAAGCAGGCAGTGCAATCGAAGGAGTAGTTTCAATTCCTCCTGATTGGAACGAACTAATGAGGAGGAGAGGAAGGCTAGGAAAGTACAGCAAGGAGAGAAAGACAGAAGCAAAGGTTAGGAAAGGAAGAAACCAAGGAATGAGAGAAACTACTACAAGAAACCACCTTAACTCGCAAAGGACGCCCATCTCCGGGCGAAGGCATAAACCGGGAGGGAAAGTGGAGCAGCCTGGGGCGGAAGAAAGACTGCTTCGGCTCGGGGCCCCAGGCGCGCCACACACGTACCCACAAAAGAGCTGTGGGCCCCCTGGGGGGAATGCTCATACAATTTGTGAGTTATTTACATGTAAGGAGATTTCACAACGAGACTCCATTCTCAAAGTAGCAGATGAGTTTCCTCCCTCCTGCAAATTGCAGAAAGGAGCCAATCGCTTCTTGCAAGGATTTGGTACTGGAAATGACTAATATGGAAATAGAAGGCATTGTTAAATTCATATTTCCTATAAACAACAACAGGGGAATGAAACATAAAATGTATGTTTCAACTCCAACATGTACATGTGCAAAAGCTGCCAAGACAAAAAACCCCTCTGTAAACCTCGCACCCAACTTGACATAATCACTTTTTACTTTATACAATCCTGAAGAGTTTTGTTTGTAGCAGATTGTAGTTCCAAAACTTTTGTTTGTAGTTTTATGAAAATAAATAATTAAAGGGTCACTCAAAAAATAGCCGGCACCCCACTTTCACGAAATTAAATTCTAACGGATGATATATGTAGTAAATCATTTGTAGTGAACGAATTTTCATTTGTAGTAACTCGTATAACCCACCAAACATGTTCGAAACCCAAGGAGCGAGAGCCACACTGCAATGCACAGCATCCCACTTTGAAGAAATTCAATTCTAATGGATGCTATGTGTAGGAAATCATTTGTAGTGGCAAGTCGGGTGCCAAGTTCGTGGAGGTTTGTCCAATATCTGAACTGTGAGTCCACCCCAGCTTAAAAAATACTGTCAGTTACTTGTTCCTAAATATTCCCATACACAATTATAGACTGAAATTGTTTGTTCTTATAGCAATAAGCATTTTAGACTTTTTTTGTAAATGCTCGGTACTTATCTTATATGTTAATAAAGGTAAAAACACTATTACTAGTCGCATAAATTGTATGTTTTGACTTTGTTTCAATCTTTCTATAAAGATAAGCATTATAAAATTATTTTGCTTCCTTATATGAATTAAGTTTGATAGAAGACTGTAGAGTTTCATTTGTAAAACATAAAATGCAAAGGACATTTATTTCTTCAAATTGAATTTTGACTGTGTACTATTCGTTTTAGAAAACAAATAATATTTTTCTTGTGCATTAGAGTCTCCTAGAATGTAATTTCAACATTTAGAAACCCAAAACACCACCCAAATATCAATAAAATGGTAGTTTTCTAGTGTGCGTCAGAAATGACCCACATGGTACTACTAGGTGTACAGAAAAATCCAGTACATCTAGTGTTAAGTGATTTTAAGCCACTCCTCTAGAATACATATCCAGTGCTTTAAACACTGTCCTACCAAACCTCAATGACAATGATACTTTTCAACTGTATCATTAAACAGGCAATCTGTTATCTTGTTTTCTTAAATTTCCACATACTCCTACAGTCATCAGAACATATCCTCCTTTACAAGCTATTGTATCAGCAAAAGACATCCTTGGATGTCCGAACATGGAGCTGATGGTAGCAGGGTTCATATGGCTGCATGGGAATCATGGGACTAAACTATGGAATCATCAGTCTGACACTCACAAAACAAGTCCAACCAGAATTAACATCAACTATACCGACATAACTAAAACTAACATAAAATGTGGAATTCTGATATACACATCCCTAACAACTCTGTAACCCTCAATCATTAACAACAGGCATGTACTGGTGAACAGTTTATGTGCCTAAAGCAGAAGCCTAAAATGGAAGAAAAAAACAATGTTAAAAACAAGGTAAAAAAAAAAAAAAAAAAAAAAAAAAAAAATAAAAAAAAAAATTGACGCCTTGGGGGGGGGGGGCGGGGGGGGGGGGGGGTGCTCCACAACCTGCTGCTTGTAGGAGGAAGAGCTACAAACCCATCAATCATCAGAGATAAAATCTCATAGCTGAGAATATAAACTGCATTCATGGAGAAACTCAAGGAGCCTATCAGCCATCCGTGAATAATCCACAAAACTTAAGGCAATGAGTGCAGAATTCCATATTTGGCACAGAGTGCCGAGATGAGCGGACATTCCACTAAGACATGAGCCACAGATTGTAGTGCTCCACAACCACAATGTGGAGGAGGATCACTGTGCAAAATAAAACCATAGGTCAGTGTGAAATGTCCAATATGGAGACAGCAAAGGACAGTGGATTCCCTCCTAGAAGGGCATAAGGAAGAACTTCTAGCTGCAGTGGTCAACTTGATACAGCAGAGTTTGTAGCCTGCCAGTTGCTGTTCCAGTCTTGTCTGCAACCAGGATTACCAAGGAAAATTGGTAGTAACAGCTGCTCTAGCCAAATGGTAAGTCCATTCATTCTCTGGGATACCCATGTGACTGAAAAAAGCAATGGAGCAGATGGCATCACAAATGTCAGTGACGAGATCATGGATACAAGTGACCAAAGTATCGGAACAGTAGTATTGGTCTATTGCCTGCAGGCTGCTTATTGCATCTGTACAGATTAAAACACTGTCCATGTTGACGTTGTTGTTGTTATTTTACAGGTAACTAAACTGTGAGGTCATCAGTCCCCTGTTCTGAACAAAGGAGGTTCAACATAAGTTATACAAAGATAAAACAATTCATCAACACCTTCATGGATAACCCACAAGGTGGAGAGAGTGATGATAAACACTACACTGCTAAAAGAGAGACTTAAAACAAGAAAATTTAAAAGGCCCAGGCCTAAAGACCGACCCAATTAAAACGGTAAGGCAGAATACCATGACTGGCTGATCACGAGGATAATAAAGGATAAGTTGGCTACACTGCACATACTAAAACTGCTGGTAAAAGCAGGACTGGCAACACAAAAGTATCGTAACAAGCAAGTAAAATTGTTGGAGGTATGGCTACCTGAGGGATCAGGCTGAAGTACCCACCATTAAATGAAATGATAAAAACCTGCTTCCCGTATAAAACGCAAAACACGATCAGCCGAGGCAACGTCAGTTCCGATGATAAGATCAAGCGCAGCAGGCAGACGGTAGGAAGGAAGCTTAGAATTTAATGTCCTGTCGACAGCATGGTCATTAGAGACGGAGCTTACGCTCGGAGTGTTTGGGTAAGGATGTGGAAGGAAATCAGCCGTGCCCTTTCAAAGGAACCATCCCAGCAATTGCCTGCAGTGATTTAGGGAAATCACGGAAAACCTAAATCTGGATGGCTGGAGGTGAATTTGAATTCCTTCCGAATGCGAGTCCAGTGTGCAGACGGAAGGACTGGCGCAAAGTGGCTAAAAGTGGGCAGTCTAGCAGGATGTGGACTCTAGTCATGAAAATGCCACAGTGACACATGGGCAGATCTTCATGGTGGAGAATATCCTTTTCTGGGATACTGATATCCAGGGGCCCAGAGGTGATGGCCTGCATGGTCAGCTGGTCAACACATTTACTGGCCGGGATGCCAATGTGGCCAGAGTCCAAACGAAGGCCACAGAACGGCCAGACTTGAGAAGACTGAAAACATAGTCCTGATTGAACCACACCAAAAGGTGTTTAGGAAAACACCGGTCAAGGGCTTGCAGTCCACTCAGGAAGTCACTGCAGATGACATAAGACTTCCTGGGTCATGCACAAAGGTGTTCTACAGCTCAAGTTATTGGAATCAGTTCTGCGGTGAACACAGTACAGCCAGGAGGCAGGGAGCACTGTTCAATGTGGTCGCGATGAACATAGGCGTAACCAACTCTGCATTCTACCCAGAAGCCATCAGCGTATATCATTGTGCATCACGGAACATATCAAGAATGGCCAGAAACTGACGATGAATTGTTTCTGGTGAAACAGACGCCTTTGGATCGCAGGACAATTGCAGGTGGAGCTGTAGGCGAGGGATGGACCAAGGAGGGGTGTGTGATTGGCAGGAGACTGTGAAAGGAAGAGGTAGTGACTCGAGTGAGGAAAGGAGAGTATGAACCAGACTGCGAACGGAAAACCCAATCTGGGTCGACGTGGTGGCCATAAACAGAAACCTAAGATTGGGACAGTGGGGCATAGTATGAACTCGAGCAACATAAGAAGCGAGAAGCTGTTGCCAGCGAAACGTTGATGGGGGGATCCCAGCTTCAGCGAGGAGTCTCAGCAAAGGGCTTGTGCGGAAAGCCCCCATCACTAGACGAACACCACTATGAAGGATGGGAGCCAAGATCCGCAATGCTGACGATGCTGCATAAACCAGGATCTCGTAAGCAAGTCTTGATTGTATCAGGGCCATATAAAGCTGCAGGAGGGTGAAACGGACAGTTCCCCAAAAAGTGTGACTCAGGCAGCAGAGAATATTTAGATGTTGCCAGCATTTTTGTCTCAACTAATGAAGGTGTGTCCACCAAGTGAGTCAATAGACAAATACTGTTCCAAGAAACCATTGCATGTCTTCAACACGAAGCAGTTCACCACCCTAGTATAGCTCTGGGTTCAGGTGAAATACTGGATGACACAGAGTTGCATTATGTGGGTCTTCTGTGCCTAAAATTGGAAACTGTGCGCAAAGGCCCACGATTCTTCAGCGACTCTGAGATCAAATATAGACAAAGGTGATCGGCAAGCAGGGAGGAACAGACCGATGACCCAACAGCTGCAGCAAGGCCATATTATGGTGACTAAAAATAGAGGTATACTGAGAACGGAGCCCTGAAGGACACAGTTCTCTTAAATATGAGGTGAGCTAAGACAGCACCAACCATAACCCAAAAAGAGGGGTTGGAAAGGAAATTCTGTATGAAGGTTGGAAGTGGGACCAATAAGCCCCATTCATACAGCATAGCTAATATATGGTGGTACCGTACCTGTTTCAAAGATCGAAAAAGATCGCAACCAGCTCACGCCTGGTGAAAGCAGTGTTGATAGACGATTCCAGTGATACCAGAGCAGCCTTGGCAGCAGCCCCCCTGTTGTGGTAAAAGGAGTCCATCGTCTTCAAGTATCCACATGAGCCACTGATTCACCATACATTCGAAGAGCTTGCACAGAATGTTGCTGAGGCTGATCGGGCGGTAACCATCAGCCATCTGCAGATCTGTGCTAGGTTTCATCACTGGGATAGTGATACTATCCCACCATTGTGATGAAAAAACACCACTGGCCCAGAGACGATTGAACAGGGTGAGCAGTTGACATTTGAAGTACAAAGAAAGATGACAAAGGAATTGGTTATCGATACAATCCGGTCCTGGACAGATATCAGGAGATGCAGCAATGGCACTTTGGAATTCCTATTCATTACAGGCTGCATTGTATGGCTCCTAGCAATGTGTGCGAAATGATCTTGGCTTCTGCTCGACTTGCTCTTTGAGGGAGCAGAAGACTATGCTGTAAGCTGTGGATGCAGAGTTAAGTGTGTAATGCTCCACCAAATGCTCATCAATGGCAAACGGATCTGTACAGAGAGTACTCTGACTGCAGACTGAGAACAGCTGATAGGTATTGCTAATTAAAGGAAGTCCCTGTAAGAAAGGAACCACCTTTGACAAAGTCTAAGAATATAAATAATAAGGAAATTACTGTTTTTCATCAAAATATACAGGGTATCAGAGATAAAGTTAATGAACTGCTTATTGATACTGATTCTGACATTATTGGTATTTCAGAGCACGTTTTAAGTGGTGTGACAATTCAGAGACTTCCTTTGACAGGATACAGGTTAGCTGCCTTCTACTCTAAGAGTTCCTTGCACTGTGGGGTAGTGGCCGTGTATGTAAAAAACGATTTTTCATCGGAGTCAATCGATTTTTCTAAACACTGCACAGAACAGATATTTGAATGTTGTGCAGGAGTTGTTAATGTTAATGGAACTAAACTAGTAATAGTTGTTATTTATAGATCCCATGACTCAGATCTTAAAATGTTTCTGCCCAAGCTGGAATTGGTTCTGGGTTCACTGAATAGGAAGTATAAAAATTTAATTGTGTGTGGAGATTTCAACATTAATTGTGTAGGTGATAGCCCAATGAAAAGTTAGCTGTTAGATCTATTTAATTCCTATAACATGATGCAAACAGTATTTTTTCCAATGAGAGTGCAAGGAAATAGCAGTTCTACCATTGACAATATTTTTGTTCATTCATCATTATTAGAGGGGCACTCTGCCAGCAGACCACGATGCCCAACTTTTAATTCTAAAAAGTATTTGTTCTCAAACAAATGTTAAACATAAATATCAACTACTCAGAAAAGTTAATCCAGTTGCAATTGAGACCTTTTTAAGCTTAATTAAGAAACAAGAATGGCAGGATGTTTATAGTGCTGATAATGCAGATGATAAATATAATGCTTTTCTGAACACGTTTCTTATGCTGTTTGAAAGTTGCTTTCTGCTAGAACGCTCAAAACAGGGTACTCCCAGTAACAGGCAGTCAGGGTGGCTGACAAAGGGGATAAGAGTATCATGTAGAACTAAGCGGGAGTTGTATCAAAATGTTAGAAGCAGTCAGAATGAAGATGCAGTAGCTCATTATAAACAGTACTGTAAGGTTCTGAAAATTGTCATTAAGAATGCAAAAAGTATGTGGTATGCAAAAAGAATAGCAAACTCTGGGGATAAAATTAAAACTATATGGTCAGTCGTGAAGGAAGTGTCTGGTCAGGAGCACCAGGTAGAAGATATAACGTCAGTGCATAGTAGGAATGTTTCTGTTACTGACAAGTTAGATATATGTGCAATATTCAATAATCATTTTCTGAATATAGCAGGGGAACTAAACAAAATTCTAGTTTCTACAAGTAATCATATAATGTTTTTAGAAAATGCCTTTTCGAGGCTGTTACCTGAAATGGTCGCTCATGATGCTTCCATAGGTGAGATTGAGTCAATAATTAAATCACTAAAGACTAAGGACTCTTGTGGATATGATGGGGTATCTAGCAGAATTCTAAAGTACTGTTCTCCATATATTAGCCCAGTACTAAGCCATATTTGTGATTTTTCCTTTCAGAATGGTCAGTTTCCTAACAGATTAAAGTACTCAGTAGTGAAACCACTTTATAAAAAAGGAGAAAGGGATAATGTAGACAACTATAGACCTATTTCTATGCCATCAGTTTTTTTGTAAAGTTATTGAGAAGGCTATATATTCAAGATTAATTGATCATTTCAGTTCACGTAATTTATTGTTAAATGTACAGTTTGGTTTTAGAAGTGGTTTAATGACTGAAAATGCTATATTTTCGTTTCTCTGTGAGGTACTTGATGGGTTAAATAAGAGGCTACGGACGTTAGGCGTCTTCTTTGATTTAACAAAAGTGTTTGATTGTGTTGATCACAAAATATTGTTGCAGAAGTTGGAACATTATGGAATACGGGGAGTAGACCACAACTGGTTCACCTCTTACTTTAATTCAGTAGAACCCCTCATATCCGATCTCGGGATATCCGACTTCTCGGGATAGCCGACCATGTGCCCGACTGTCTTCTGCCGGCGACGAGTCAAACTGACTCAACAGTGCTGTGCATTGTTTCTCTGTTAAACTGCCAGTTGTGTTCTGATTGTCGGCGTGAACGTTGCTCTACTTTATTGTTTTTTGTTTTCATGATTACTGTATCTTTGTGCGATTAGTGAAAGTTCGCTATGGCTTCTCAAAAACGTAAGTGTGTGTGTGTTTCCCTTCAACAAAAACTTGAAGTGCTTCAACGTTTGGATTGTGGTGAGCCACTAGTCAAATTAGCCACAGAGCTACGGGTCGGCGTGACAACTGTAAAAGACTGTAGGAAAAACTGCGAAAACCTTGAAAGTTATTCTATGACAGTTGAAACGGATGCTTTAAAAAATCTGAAAATGTTTAAAAAAAAACCTAAGCTAGAACTTGTAGACGAAGCTCTTTGGGTTTGGTTTTGTCAAGAACGGCGCAAAGGGGCTCCTTTGTAGGGGCCTCTTGTGAAAGAAAAATGCGTAAAGTTGTTTGAATTGGGAGGAGATGTTGAGCCTTTCCAGACAAGCGAAGGTTGGTTTCACCGCTGGAAGCTTCGCCACGGTATTAGACATGTTGTTATTGCGGGCGAAAAGTTGTCTGCTGATAACGATGCTGCAAAAGATCTTGTAGCTGAACAAGTATATAACGTAGACGAGACCGGACTGAACTATAAAATGTTGCCGAAATCTACTCTTGTTGCTAAAAATGAACCTGTTTTGGGTACAAAGCTAGCAAAGGATAGACTCAAAATTGCTACCTGTACCAACGCCAGCAGCAGTCACAAACTGCCATTGTTTGTTATCGGCAAATCTAAAAATCCGAGAGCTTTTAAACATCTCCATATGGCGACACTCCCGGTGTACTATCGTAATCAATCGTGTGCTGGGATGGATTGTGATCTTTTTAAAGATTGGTTTTTCCTTGAAGTCGTGCCCGCAGTAGAAAAACATTTAAAATCAAAAAACCTGCAATCGCGAGCTGTGTTGTTAGATAACGCGCCAAGCCATCCTGTAGAGTTTGAATTAAAGAAAGGAAAATCAAAGCTGTTTTTACCTTCACATGTTACACCACTGATCCAGCCCATGGACCAAGGGATCATTGAAAGGCTAAAAAGGCGGTACCGTAAAAAATATGTAGGTCTCTTTTGGACAAAACGGAAGGAGGCTACTCACTCTTGGAGGCTATGAAGATTTTAAACTTCAAAGACGCAATCTATGCTGTTGCTTCTGCATGGGATGAAATGAAAAAGACAACTCTTCAAAAAGCATGGAAGAAAATTTGGCCATCATTAAAACAAAGTGACAGTGTTGATAAGGATGATGATGAGCCCACTTCATTAACGGAAGTTGATCTAGAAGCTGAAGAAATTTATTGAATACAGTAATTACGATTAAGCAACACTGTGTGTATTGAATGTGTATTTTGTACAATACTTATAATTTAGTGCAGTTTAGGGCTGTTTTGACCCAAAAAATGTGTTTTATTGCTCCTAGGTATATCCGACATTTTGGCTGTTCCGACCATGTCCCGGTCCCGTGAAGGTTGGATATCTGGGGTTCCACTGTAACAGACAACAGAAGGTAATTCTCCGTAGTGTAGAAAAAGGCTATGACGTGCAATCCCAATGAGGCACAATTAAATATGGGGTGCCCCAGGGGTCTGTTTTGGGACCATTGCTGTTTCTTATTTATATAAATGATATGCCTTCGAGTATAACAGGTGACTGTAAAATATTTTTGTTTGCTGATGACACCAGCTTGGTAGTGAAGGATGTTGCTCGTAATATTGACATAGTATCAAATAATGCAGAGATAAGTTCATGGCTTGTAGAAAACAAGTTGATGTTAAATCACACATAACTTGGGAAAAGCTGACATTCTGATTACACATAATGGGCATGTGCATGTGATAAGTGAGACTGAACAGTTCAAATTTATAGGTGTTCATATAGACAGTAAGCTGTCACGGGAAGCCCATGTTCAGGATCTTGTTCCAAAACTAACTTCTGCTATATTTACCATTAGAACAATAGCTGAGATAAGTGATTTTTCAACACGAAAAGTAGTCTATTATGTTTACTTTCACTCACTTATGACATACAGCATTGTTTTTTGGGGTAACTCGCCTGATGCAAAAAGGATATTTCTGGCTCAAAAACGGGCGGTTCGAGCAATATCTGGTGTAAGTTAGCGAACATCATGTCGACCCCTTTTCAGTAGCATGGGAATTTTGGCTCTGGCGTCACAATACGTTTTTTCTTTAATGTTGTTTGTTGTTAATAATATCAGCTTATTCCCACGAGTTAGTAGCTTTCACCCGGTGAATACTAGACAGAAGTCGAATCTACATTTGCATCACACCACCTTAACACTTGCGCAGAAAGGGTTACAGTATTCTGCGGCATCCATTTTCAATAAGCTGCCACAAGAACTAAAGAATCTTAGCACTAATCCACACACTTTCAAATCTAAATTGAAGAGTTACCTCATGGCTCACTCCTTTTATTCTGTCGACGAACTCCTAGTAAAGTTAAACAATTCTACATCTACATACATACTCCGCAATTCACCGTAAGGTGCGTGGCGGAGGGTACACTGTACCACTACTAGGCATTTCGTTTCCTATTCCACTCCCAAACTGGACGAGGAAAAAAAAGAATGCCTATATGCCTCCGTACGAGCCCTAATTTCTCTTATCTTGTCTTTGTGATCTTTACGCGAAATGTAAGTAGGCGGCTTCAAATTCCGGCCCTCTAGATGTACTTAACAGAAATTCACGAAAAAAATGTCGTCTTTCTTCCAGCGATCCCCAATTGAATTGCCGGAGCATTTCCGTAACACTCGTGCATTGGTCGAACCTACCGGTAACAAATCTAGCTGCTAGTCTCTGAACCGCCTCTATGTCTTCCTTTAAACTGATCTGCTGTGGGTCCCAAACACTTGAGCAATACTCAAGACGTGGTCATACAAGCGTTTTATATACGGTCTCCTTTACAGGTGAAGTACATCTTCCCAAAATTCTCCCACTAAACCGAAGTCGGCTGTCCACCTTACTCACAACTGTCCTTACATGCTCGTTCCATTCCATATCGCTCTGCAATGTTATGCCTAGATATTTGAATGACACAACAACATCAAGAAGCTCACTACTAATACTGTATTCGAACATTATGGGATTGTTTTTTCCACTCATGCGCATCACCTTACATTTTTCTACATTGAGAGCTAGCTGCCATTCCTTGCACCAACTAGAAATTTTGTCTAAGTCATCCTGTATGCTATTACAGTCAGTTACAGACTACATGAAACTGAAGTCAACGATATTGGCCTGTAATTGTGTGGGTCAGTTCTCTTTCCTTTCTTAAAACGGGAGTCACCTGCACTTTTTCCAATCACTAGGAACTTTGTGCTGAATTAAAGATTCACGATAAATGCAAGCTACGTAGGGGGCCAACGCCGCAGAATAGTCTTTGTAAAACCGAACTGGTATTCCATCCGGACCAGCAGACTTTTTCGTATTTAGCTCTCTCAGCTGCTTCTCTACAGCGGAAATACCTATTGCTATGTCCCCCAGTTCGGAATTAGTACGTTGATCAAATGATGATACATTTATGCAGTGCTCCTGCGTGAAAGATTTCTTAAAGATTAAATTTAGAACTTCAGCTTTCCATTTGCTTTCTTCTATTACTGCCCCGGAATGATCAACGAGTGACTGGACATCTATTACTGCCCCGAAATGACCAACGAGTGACTGGACAGTGGGCTTTGACCCGCTTCTCAATTTTACATAGGACCAGAATTTTTTTGGGTACTCGGAAAGAGCTATTGCTAAGGTATGGCTGTGATAATTATTGTATGCTTCGCGCATCGATCTTTTTATAGACGCAAAAATCCCTACTAACTTTTGCCTGTCATCATTTGCGTGTTCTTTTTTGACTCGAGAGTGCAACAGCCTTTGCTTTCTCAGCAGATTTCTAACATTATTATTATACCACGGTGGATCTTTTCCATCCTTAATCGTCTTTACTGGCACATATTTCTCTAACCCTTTATTAACAAAGCACTTAAATTTAACCCACAATTCCTCTACATCCATAGTCCCAGAATTAAACGATGCCCATTCATTTTCTAAGTGCTATCGTAACATTTGCTTATCGGCTCTTCCCAACAAAAACACGCTCCTAGCCTTCTTGACTGGTTTATGACCTTTGGTCACCATCGACGCTATGAAGATATCATGATCACTAATTGCTGTCTCTACACAGACATTGTTAATAAGGTCAGGCCGGTTTGTGGCTATTAGGTCTAGAATATTTCCATTGCGCGTGGGTTGCCGGTTTAACTGCTCAAGACAGTTTTCAGAAAATGTATCCAAACGTAGCTCGCAAGACTGCTTGTCTGTACCGCCTGAAATGTAACTAGCGAGGTCCCAATCTATACTGTTAAGGTTGAAGTCTCCTCCGACTAATATTACATGGCCCGGATACCTATGCACTACCTGGTGTAGACTTTCTTTGAATGATTCTAAAACTGCTACAGCAGCACTGGGGAGGCCGGTAAAAACACCCAACTCTTAACTTTACTTCTTTTAGACCTGTTATACGTGCCCAGATAACTTCACAGTTACTTTCAACATCGATCTCAGTAGAAACAATATCTTTATCCACAGTGATGAATACTCCTCCTCCAGTTGTATTCGATCTATCTTTCCGATATACATTCCACGCTTCACTAAATATTTCTGAACTTTCCACATCATGATTTTGCCAGCTTTCGGTGCCTAAAACTATCTGAGCGCAATAACTTCCATGCAGTGCGGCAAATTCGGGAACTTTTTTTCTAATACTCTGTAAGTTCGCGGCTAATATTTTGATGTTCGAATTTTTGTTCTGAAAATGTCCTGAATTCGCTGTTTGAATGCTGACAGGCGAGTGATCATCAGATTTAGTGCCTAGCCTAAAAAAAAAACCATGTGCACTCCACAAGTACTCTGCTAACCGAGTAGCCGCTTCATTAGTGTAGTGCACCCCTAATCTATCTAGGGGCACCACCTGAAGGTGCCTCGGTAGCAGGGACAGAGAGCGAAGCATGAGACACCTGAGGTGTCCCACTCGACGCACCAGACTCCCAACCTTCGCTGCACCCCGAGACAGCAGCCTGAAGATGGCTGACCGTAGTCAACAGCACGCTCAGCTGTTCGCGAACTGTGGCCAACTCCTCCTGCGTTTGCACACAGCAGGCACACATCCTATCCATCCTATCGATACAATTAACTGCAGAAAGTAGAAATCTAAGTAAACAACTTTTAAGTAGCCTAGTACTCTAATAAAGGCAGCTGGCTGCTGACTGAACTGTGGTCAGTGGTAACTACACTGTCAAATCAACAAAACTGAGTCCAGCAGTTTTCAAAATAAACAAGAATATCTGTGGAATACACCGTTATCAAATGCGCGGGAATATAAGCTTAGCGCTGTTTACGATGTGGCACTGATGGTAGCTGGCACTGGACTAATTCATTTTTTGTTTATTGATTCTTTTCACTTTGTCTTAAGAATGTCGTGTGCAAAGAACTACTTAAAAATTTTCTATTACCATTCTTGTGTAAAAATTAATGTATTGACTTGTGTCATGACCATGGAGTCTCATTCCTCAATTGGGTCCTATGAAGAAAAAAAAAAAAAACAAAAAACAATAAAAAAGAAAAAAAACAGAGACAGTGGAGTCCTGCCAGTGAATGTTACCCAAAAGGCGTCGAACTTGGGATCGCACCCGAGATGGGGAGGCGTGAGATCCAATAGAGGCTATGTACTTCTCCCAACAATCCTGCTTACTCTGCCGCTTGAGCCATCAAGGTCAGGTCTGGAGCTGTTTAAAGTCTATCGGTTGATCTAAAGTGTGGTGGCACTGGAACACCCGCTGACGTTCTCCGATGGATTCAGCGACAAAAGTGAGCTAACTGTGGTCAGAACAATTTCCTATATTTATGTCAACTGGTAGTGAAGCAGGAACCACAGCAGCTGCAGTGTAACCGTGCCAATCAGCCTGGCGGAGAGACCATCTGGGTGGGCAATCTGCGTGTATAACATATACATGTATATGATGTATACGACTCTACCATCATTGTTTGTATTTCATATCTGTACAGATGCAAGCAATTGTACCAAGATATTTGTAGCTAAGGCCTACATGAGATGTGACATTGAGAGGTACAGGAGATCGAAGATGACATCTATATCGAAACTGATCATCCTAATGAATAAAATGTGATCTTGACTGGAAACCTGTATAAAAAGAATTTTTTTGTTGGTTGAAAGAACAAACTGTGAAGCAGTGGTTGCCAAGAATGAAGACTATGTCTCTGTATTATATGTGAACAAACTGTAAACCAGTGGTTTCCAAGAATGAAGCCTGCATGTTTGTGCTGTGTGAAAATTCCCAATTTATCCTAAATAATGGAAAGTGTGAAGTCGTCCTTATGAGTATTACAAGGAATCTAGTATAATTCATTTGCAAGATAATTCAACTAAATACTATTACAACAGCGAAATTCATCCCCTTGGACAGTATTTGTGTTGCTGCGTCACTTAATTCATGGTTGGAAAGGTTGACCACCGTTCGCTGCGTGTCCATTGTTTGTCCATTACTCGTAGTTTTCTGCTGCTCTCACCCGTTGCAGCCGATATTTTCATGGAGGCATTCGAGGAAACAGCTCTCCAGTCCGCACCACTACTTCCAGACTGCTGGCTGCGATATGTAGACGACACGTTTGTCATCTGGCCTCATGGAGAAGAGGAGCTGCAGAATTTCCATCAACACCTCAATCAACAGCACAACAAGATCCAGTTCACCATGGAGATTGAGAAGAATGGTGTGCTTCCTTTCCTCGACGTAGAGGTTTATCGGAAACCAGAGGGCAAACTGGGCCATTGGGTATTTAGAAAAGCCACCAGCACAGGCAGGTACCTTCACGCAACTTCCCACCATCATCCTACGCAAAAGAAGTCCGTGCTCCACACTCTAACTAAGAGGGCATACCGGATTAGTGATGAACAACATCTGAAAGCAGAATTAAAAAATATCAGGTCCACCTTCGAAGCAAACGGTTATGGGAAGAGGATGATTGAGCAAACTATGACACCTAATGATAGAAACAAAAGGGAAGCGCCAAAGGAAGGACAAACCATCGCCCTATTGCCATACGTAAAAGGCGTCACCGAACGAGTAGGCAAAATTCTTCGTCGAGAGGGCATCAAGCCTATATTTCGCAGCAACAATAAAATAAGAGATGTCCTAGGCTCACTGAAGGACAAAACGGATAAGTTGCACACAGCTGGAGTCTACGAAATCGGCTGTGAGTGCGGCCAGGTGTACATTGGCGAAACTGGGCGGCCGATTAAAACAAGGATAGCCGAGCACGAGAGGTACATTCGGCTAGGACAGCATACAAAGTCGGCAGTAGCTGAACACCAAGAAGAGTGCGGCAAACATATGGATTTTTGGAAAGTCGCTGTACTGGCAAAACAGCCCTATACTTTGAAGAGGAAAATCAGGGAAGCAATTGAAATAGCTAAGCGACCCGGAAATATGAACAGGGAAGACGGGTACAGACTTCCCGCGTCTTGGTTGCCAGCAGTAGCAGCGCTTCGCGACGACACCGCGCGCAGTGCAGTCCATAGGGGCCCGCCCGCAGACAACAGCGGCCGCGCGTACACAGAGCAAACAGCACGCTCTAGCCGGCGCTAGACATCACTGCTACGTCACTGCTACCACCGCTCCTCATTCGCCAGGTTCAACCAATGGCAAACATTAATATAAACACCAATCCTGGACTTCCTTTTCCACCAATAGGAAGAAATAAAGTAAACACCAATGAAAGAGAACTGAAACCACCAATAACAACTAGCAACGTTTAGTATTTAAGACACCGGCTTTCCGTCACCCAGCAATAAATGTAACACCCAGAAGATGGCCACTTGCAATAGTGGCCGAAACGTCGGTGAAGTGTTTGATATTTTGACGATGCGGTCCAAAACCCAGAAGAGTTTTATTTATCTTGAATAGTTATAATTCTCTGACCAATGTAAACTTTCCCATAGTGATGATGAAATTTTTACACTCTGGGCTTCCACAGTCCTAAATCATCTTTTACTGAGGGCAAGGGGCATTCTAACCATGGCTGATGGCCGGAAAATACATTTGATGTAATATTTTTTTCTAAAGTATGCTTATTTTTGGGTATGCTTCGCCAATATATAGGAAAGCCAGAACTTAAAAGTGTCTTTTAGTGGTTCCTGAGAAGGTCCAACCTGGTAGGTATGACAGATTTGTTTGTATATCAATTCCGCTTTAACACAACTAAGATGGTCTGGCTCTTTTGTCAAGCTTTCTGTGTCTGAAATGGCAAAAGATCTTTTTTTACAATGCTTGCAGAACATCAGTATGTTAGTATGGAGTACATGACAGTTTATTGTGTGCAGGTAGCAGTCTGTGTACATTGTGTTCCTACAAACAGTATGTCCCAATCTCCTATATAGTGTTTCCTGGGTTCCTTCTACATCTACATACATACTCCGCAATTCACCATAAGGTGCGTGGCGGAGGGTACACTGTACCACTACTAGGCATTTCCTTTCCTATTCCACTCCCAAACTGAACGAGGAAAGAAAGAATGCCTATATGCCTCCGTACGAGCCCTAATTTCTCTTATCTTGTTTTTGTGATCTTTACGCGAAATGTATGTAGGCGGCAGCAAGATCGTACTACACTCAGCTTCAAATCGCGGCCCTCTAAATTTACGTAACAGAAATTCACGAAAAGAACGTCGTCTTTCTTCCAGCAATCCCCAATTGAGTTGCCGGAGCATTTCTGTGACACTCGCGCATTGGTCGAACCTACCGGTAACAAATCTAGCTGCTCGCCTCTGAACCGCCTCTATGTCTTCCTTCAAACCGATCTGCTGCGGGTCCCAAATACTTGAGCAATACTCAAGACGTGGTCGTACAAGCGTTTTATACGCGGTCTCCTTTACAGGTGAAGGAAATCTTCCCAAAATTCTCCCAATAAACCGAAGTCGGCTGTCTGCCTTACTCACAACTGTTCTTACATGCTCATTCCATTTCATATCGCTCTGCAATGTTACGCCTACATATTTGAACGACGCGACAGCATCAAGAAGCTCACTACTAATGCTGTATTCGAACATTATAGGATTGTTTTTTCTACTCCTTGAACTTGCAGGTCAGCTTTGATGTACATAGTGTCACTTTTTACCTGAGTTAATTTTGACTTTAAATCCATTTTTTTACAAACTAGGCCTATTACTAAATGTTTCTTTACAACCCATGTACACAGCACTTTGATTAAACAGTCCACATACATAAAACAGTCTAATGGTGATTAAATAAGTCTGTCTGATTAGCTGTTCACAGCTAGAAATATTACAAAATTGGTCAGAATAAAAGTGACTGCTATTGGCTAGTTTTCTAGAAAAAAATGGATCTAGGCTAATAGCTGCTTACTGCATGTTGATGTTGTACTTAAGTTGAGAAAATATTTTTTTGTGAATGATGCCTTTGGTGTGCCATCTTGATATTTACCTTATTTGTGGTAACATAATAGAACAATAAAATATATTTTTTTCCAGAAAATTTGAAGACGGGATGTTTTGAGATATTCAAGGTCTAAGTCAAGGACCTTTAGAATAAAAATATCCAGAAACCTGCCATGTGGCATATCAGTGTACAGGTTTATTCATTAGCTTTCCAATGGTAAAAATTTTGCTGCTGCAACTTAATTAAACCAGAATTACAGTCTTTTATGTTGAGACACACACACGTAAATTTCACACAAATTCCAGACTTTGCAGGCCTGTAACTTTCTTCGCAGTTGTAATACAGCCCTGCAAATTGGTATTTTTCCATCTCTTATCAGGGTCACTGAATGCACCAAACTGCAAAGAAACCTCAGAGGGTCAGGTTGAGAGGTGTATTGAATTGACATGGAATAACTCATATATGAGTTTTCCAACATGTTGATGTCATGGTTCAAAGCAGATAGGAGGGAATCGCGAAGTAAAATAAAGCCATGAATTGGTATTACCATCTTCATTTTAGGTGTAGTATAGGTCAGTTTAAGTATTTGATACCATTTTAATGTTGACGGGAATTGAGAGGGACTTGATTGGTATTGTTTTCTTGATTTCACATGTAATATAGGTTAACTGAAGTATTCGATACTATTATTATGCTATTTGTGCAACAGTATTGATTGGTATCACTTTCTTCATCTGATTTTTAGACCAAGTGAACTACTCAATTATGTGCATAGTATTTTAGGTCATTTTAATTTTTTATTTCCCATATTTTCATGGGTCTTGTAAATTATATTTTTCTGTGTTTTTGTTTGGCTTTTAGTCGTAATTCCCACACACAGATTGCCCCGTCCAAAATCCCCACATTCCTGTGATTGTCTCCTTACTGCCATTTTACATTAATTTTCATGTGTTTTGGTCGCCTGTGTCCCTGAGAGACGCCTCCGTGAGCATTTCCATATGGCCATAGAGGGTTGACCGTGCATACCTTGTTCAGCGGAATCGAGTCAGACCATTCAGGACTCCAAATCAGCAAGAATCTTGTGCTTTACACCAATCAGATATACCTTACAGGAGACCAATCTCCAGGACCATGAGATGGTGGCCTGCTTGGCAAGCCAATCAGCGCATTCATTTCCCAAGTTCCCAACATGGGCTGAAGTCCATGCAAAGACCACTGAATGGTCAATCTTGCCGAGAGTGAAGACTGCACCAAAGAATGTCAAACTAAATGTTGGTTGAAGGCTTGCCAAATGCTCAGGTGGTTATTACAGAGGACTTCCCATGGCAGGATTGGAGATGTTCAAGAGCATGAGAAATGGTGACCAGCTCATTGGAAAAACACTACACCTAAGAGGCAAGGAACACTGTTCCATGTGGTCACTGAGGACATAAGTACACCCAACATGGCCATCTAACACAGAACCGTCAGTATAAACAACTTCTGAACCACGGAGCACGTTGAGAAATGTCAGGAACTGACAGAGATTTACTGTTGAAACTGAGGCTTTCAAGTCATTGGACAAAGCTGCAAGTGAGGAATGGACTAAAGAGAGGTTTGGAAAGGGCATTGGAAAATGGAAGGGATAAAAAAGAAAGAAGGGAACAAATGCATATCACAATCTGAAGGGGATCCCCCTCCCTCTACTCACTCTTACTGCAATCGATACTCACCACAGTATGCATTAGTTCCCAGAAACAACAATAACAGTGTATGTGTTTCGTAGAAACATAGGACTCTCCTACTTCATATTAATGTTATTAACTAATAGATTTCCCACTATTCAATTTCACCCAATTTTTGTACCGGTAACAGAAGATGGATAATAAATTGTACACACACCTACAGGGTCATTCCATGTCAAATCAACAAATGAAACCATCATTTTCAACCTTACCCTTTTGGATTTAAATGAAATTAAGTATGCCTATAGTACTCATAAATAGTACCACAAATTAATTTTTTCACATTTTTCTGACGAAAAGTTACCGAGTAATGGACCTTCGAAAATAGAATAAATGACAAATTTTTGACTCACAGAACAATGTTGTTTTTTTTATAACTTTTGATCTAATTAAGCTAGAACAATAAAATTTACTTCATTGGAAAGCTCTTTTAAAGAGCTTTTATATGGTACCACACATCAGTAGTTTAATATATATGTACCCATTGTTTATAAAAACAACAATGTTGAATTAACCAAATTTTGAAAAACTGTACTTTTAAAATTCTCAAAAAAATATATGTGAAAGATACACTTTACATCTACATATTCTGAAAGTTCCAACTTGGGATGAGCATGGGATCACTATCAAAAACATTTTTACATTTACCGTGATTGTCCAAAATCGTATTGATGAATTTGTTATTTTGCTACACATGAAAAGATTACAGTGTTTGATGATTTTGTTACATGGTACATATATTGTACTTTTGAAACAAGTAACTGATTATTAAAGTTCAGTGATAACTATTTATTAATACGTAGCTGTAAAACCATAGGAGGGAGGGGAAAAAAGGAAGCTATCTCTTAATTTGCACACCTGCATCCCAAAAATTGTTTTTTAGCTGGAAGTAGTGGTACACATTGTGTCTGTGTGTGTGTACTATCCATCACAACTTCAAACTCATGTTGACTGGATGTAATATTCCTCAGCTGACAAAGGATGAATATAATCCAATAAAAACCTACAAAGACTGCATTGCAAGACTGCATTACAAGAATGGGAACATAGTCCAGCGCACAAGTCTTGTAATCATATCAGAATGCCTAACACACGACACCGTCGCTGTGCATTTGTTCCAATTGTACATGATGGGCTTCCTGACTTAAATTTGGTAGAAAACCAAGAAAAATATATTATTTCTCAGCTCATTATAAAAATAGGAAGAACTTTATAAATCTGTGCCATCATGAAGATTTCCAAACTGAAGCTGAATGGCATTTTTCAGCCACCTCGCACGGGAAGGGAGCTAGAGATGGTGTTTGTGGAACAATTAAACGACTTGCTGCTCGAGAAAGTCTGCAACGGCCATACAGTGATCAAATAATAACAGCAAAACAACTTTATATGTTTGCCAAGGATAGCATACAAGGAATGAACTTCAAGTATGCTACTAAAGAAGATCACAAAAATGAAGAAATTAAACTTACAGAGAGATTTGAGAAATGCTGCAAAATTACAGGGACACAAAAACTTCATACTTTTATTCCTTTTAGTAAGGAAAAAACAACAACAAAAATGTATTCAGACTCTGATGAAAGTAAAATTGAACTGGTGACAGTTTCTGACAGATACAATACCGTTCAATGACATGAAAGGATATGTTGCTTGTGCTTATAATGGACACTGGTGGTTGTTAACCTGTGTACCTGAAAAAAAAATCAGGAGAAGTCCGAATTAACAGTTAGTTTCTTACATCCACATGGATCGTCACCATCTTTTACGTTTCCAAGTCATCCAGACATTCGTTCCGTAAGCAGCAAGGAAGTAGTGGCAATATTGAACTCTCAAACTGCTACAGGATGAACATATAAGTTATCTGGTGCAGAAACGTTGATGTGCAACAGACTGATTAGTTAGTAGTATGAAGAAGTGCACTAACAGGACTCCTATTTGTTATAAAGTAGTAGTTACTAACTGAATCTTTCTGTGTTTTTATTTTTTTAAATTAATTTTTTATTGAAATTTTGTATTTATTACTTACAGAAGGATAAAACATATAAATTATTTTTAATTTCCACATTTTACAACTACATACAGCTGCTAAGGAGTAGACCTAATATCTAAAATTAATTAGTTTTTACGAATTTTTAAAATACCACCCTAAACATAAAATTGCTTTTGATAATGATCTCATTCTCATCCCAAGTTTCACATATATTTTGTGGAGAATTTTAAAAGTACAGTTTTTCAAAATTTGGTTAATTCAACATTTTTGTTTTTATAAACAATGGTTATATATAGAGTAAACTAATGATGTGTGGTATCATATAAAAGCTCTTTAAAAGAGCTTTCCAATGAAGTAAATTTTATTGTTCTAGCTTAATTAGAACACAAGTTATAAAAAAAAAAAACATTGTTCTGCGAGGCAAAAATTTGTCATTTTTTCAATTTTTGAAATTCCATTACTCGGTAACTTTTCGTCAGAAAAATTTGAAAAAAATCAATTTGTGTCATGATTTATGATTATTATTTGCATACTTAATTTCAAAAAAATCTGAGAGGGTCAGGTTGTAGCAGTTGTTGATTTGACATGGAATTGCCCTACAATCTTTAATCTGAATTCACACAGATGATTAAAGGGTAAACACATTACTGTGCTGAAAAGTAAATGGTTTATCTTAAATTTGTCCACTGTGCCAGGGTTCATTACAACCCTATTACAGATAATGTTTGTAAAACATAAAAAAAGTGTAAGTGTTGGCAATACCCGTCTGCTTTGACCATAGTGTCATTGACTAGGATATAGCCTACACAGAAAGAAAAAAAATACTCCAAAAATAACATTTTTCACTACACACAAAGAAACTCCCATACAATAGAGTTCTGCCAAGCAATTGCCATTAGGCCTACAAATGATCAATATTTTAAGTGATTACCATTTTTTAATTAAACCTTGTAGCTTAAATCAGTGAGGTAAATTGACCAGTTTGTATTACAAAAAGTAATGACACATCCGCAATAGAGCGAAAATGATCAATGTTTTGGGTCACACAACAACATGCTGATGACAGTCGCCAAAGGTGGCGGATGGTATCATGGGTTTCAGTTGACCCAAAGATTTTGTTGCCACATAAATATTTTTACAAATTAGCTGTACGATAAAGCTATGGAAGAACTATGAAAATGGACCAATGTTATCATCTTTAAAATAGTTAAGTACTGTAACATATGTAGGCTGATAGCAATTGGTGAGCCTCCAGAGATTATTTTGTGTTGATTTCTCTTTAAACCTGTCTAATGGTAGTTTGTTTTCCTACTGGTTTACGCTGTATGTTATATTATGAGCAACATGGTCTATGAAAACAAAGTGTGGTACAATAAGTACTGCAACATTTACTTATGTTCCTTTTTACACAATATGAAGCAGGTTACTATAATCTATACAATGTACTTTAACAGCCTGAACGTATAAATTACTTGGCGAGATCAATTTGTGCTACAACAGCAGTTGTAAGCATTTTTAATCAAGAAACATGATCAGTATACGTCTTTCTCATGTTGGAATTTTGAGGGGGAGGGACTAAACTATTAGATCACCGTCCCCAAGCCGCCTCCAACTATTATTACTGGCACGAAGTATCGATGATTGTTTAATTAACTATAGTTCTTAAGTATAATCGTTACATGCTTAGCTGCTTGTTCTTGAATTACATTTATTTTCCCTGAGATCCGTACACCGAAAGATCTCTGTGGGGTGAATATTACGTTGCTATTTTAAATTCCCATACGTAGATAAATAATGTGATGTGTTTACCTACTGCAATACGGACCAATAAGCGTAATTTCAATGTTATAAGTGATGTAAACATTTGTGTAGACTCTCAAGCCGCTGCATAGTAGTTCCATAAAAAACGCTTTCAAAATAGAAAAAAAAAATTACCTGACTCCTGTAAATAACGGTACACCAAGAAATTCACTTCGTCACTTGAAAAACTCATTGTATCGTTTATCTCACTTCATTTGATCACACTTCATAAACACAAACATTAAACACTAAAGCCAAAGAGTTAGTTTACTAAGGTTGATGAATCCAAAGATATAATTGCGTAGTTGTTGTTATTGTTTGTTTATTTGACTTCAATTGTAAATCATTTAGTCATTTCATATTATGATTGAGTGATTCTTATTTCATTACCTTTTGACATACAGTGCCTATTTATCTGGCTATCACTCATTATATTTTGATATTTGACTTACATATAAATTTGTAAACAGTTATGCGAGGTTCCTATAATAGTGATTTAATGGTCATTGGTTGTTATATTTTACTTTTTATGATGAATGATAATAATAAACTTTTCCTTCCTTCACGGTTTTTCGGGTATTGAAAGGCTATGTGGTTTGTGTCTCCTTGCATAAAGATACATTGACACTAGCCAAAAAAAAAAAAAAAAAAAAAAAAAAAAAAAAAAAAAAAAAAAAAAAACGGCACCATGGTGTCAGTTGCAAATTTAAGGCCAATTCACACTGTCCGTCACGTCAACGTCACGTCACGGAACCGTCACGTCAAGTTGTATTCACACTGTCCGTCCGTGTCCGTCACGTCAATTCGTCCATCTCGATAGGCGATGTTGAAAGTGAGGTTATAAGTCACCCAGTTTACATGGGCTCCCAAAACCGGATTTCGTAAAACGATTTCCCAATTCCGCTTTTGGTTGGTCATGTAAACACTCCAAAATCGATTCTGGAAATCCGCTTCTCTAAAGCGGTTTTCCAGTTCCACAATCGATTTTCGTGCCCATGTAAACGCAACCGTTTTTGAAGCGTTCTTGGCTTGTCAGATTGTGTTTTCTTGTTAAGAATTTTCGTCCCATATGGAAAGAGTGATATTTTCCAATGTGAAATAAAAGTATAAATATTAGAGTGAACATCAATCTGCGTATTTAAATAAAGAAAAATAGCGATTGTGCAGACTAAATAAGGAACTGAATCAGCTGTTTTCCCGCCGCCATTTTAAGTAGGCTACGAAATCCGATTCAGGCTATGCCATGTAAACACGACAGCCAAAAACGGTTTACGAAAATCGGTTTTCGTCTTCCGGAAGACGTGTTCCATGTAAACGTAGTGAGTGGCGATCTGTTATGTAGAAAGTCATAGTTTAATACTAGAAACGGGGAACAACAACGCTAAATGTTATTAACGGCCAAAGAAAAGTTTACAGTGTATGTTTTTGGCCAACTTACTGGGAACTGAAACAACATTTCAAAACATCGACATCTATTTTCAAGCGAAAAAATAAACATATGAAGACATCAAACCATACTTGTAAGAGCATAAATAGCGCCTGTATACTTTAACCATTACGATTTGCATGCCGATATTGTAAATACGTCATAAACAACTGAATTTTTGTCTTTCATTAGAATGACATTTTCATTTAAAGTGGTATTTAATGAAAAATGCGTAATCAAATTACAATCTTATTCCAATAAACAGTTTGCTTCAGTCGTTTCTGTTAGATTGTTACGTAACTTAAACCATTTTTTGGTTTCAGATATCCGACCTCGATTTTAGGGGGACAGTCAATTGACAAAAATATTTAAGTCATCATGAAACATTTGAGATTTACCCCTAAAACGAGGTACAACAACAACACAAAGATGAATAAGACACATTTGCATATAAACAGTGCAATCGTCGACTGCAACATGTAATTCGCGTGACGAAAATAGGTTAACTTCCGATGTTAGCAGACGGCCGTTCCGTCAAAACATTCTTCTCGAGAAAGCTTGACGGACGTTGACGTGACGTGACGGTCCGGTGAGGGACAGTGTGAATGCCGCCATTAGAAATACATTGCGGAATGTTCTGACGGACGGTGACGTGACGTGACGTGCCGGACAGTGTGAATTGGCCTTTAGGGTACCTCACTCAACAGTCGCCACTTAACAAGGTTCACGTCATTTGAAATTGTGACGCCATTTCTCAGTATCAAAACAAACCGCCGTCATGTTTATTTGAAGGTTATTGGCGTGTTTTGTGTTTTCTTGTATTTATGCCAACGTTTTACAAACACTGTGCCTTTTTATTGCTCATCAAACTAAAGGTCTTTCCAAAATATGTGCTTTTAAGTATGGTTTGTTGGATAAAGGAGAGTTGACACGATCATGTTTACGTGCGAAATGGACTTCAAACTTGCGCAAGTAATCGTTCACACGCCCGCGTACGTTTTCAGTCCAAGCAAGTCCAATATAGCTTTTCAAAATGGCGCCAAATGATTTGAAAAGTGCGAGCATCTGCGTTGTTTCCTTAATTGCAATACAAAAAATCACCGAATGCTTAGATCCAAAGAAGAGAAGACGCAGATATTGGGTGCGAAAGTGGATCGCAAGGAGGAATGAGTTGGGAGCTTCCACAGTTCTGATTAGGGAGATAGAAAATGAGGACGAAGCATCATTCGAAAATCATTTTAGAATGAACTTGATCAAGTCTCGGCATTTATTGAGTCTGGTGGGCCCAACTATTCAGAGGAAAAATTGTTTCTCTTGTTGCCACAATATTATTTAAAAACCGATCAGCAATGTTTAACCACGGCAATGCAGGAACATAAATTTCATTTTTTGATGAGCCACCTTCATAGAATTTCTAACTTTGTTGTTCTCTATGAGGTACGTGTTCCTTAAACTCCTTATTTTTGCCTTCGCCGCATTCTCATCTATCTGTGGCACGTTTTTTCGCATTCCGTTTATGATTGATTTTATTGCGTCCTCTTTCATGTTTCCATCTTTATAAATTGGAAGATGAATGTTCCATAAACACGGACGCTCTTCTTAGAGCTTCAGAAACTGGATTGTAAAGTGCAACGGACACTTTCTTGTAACTGACATTGCGTTTCACAATAAAAATATATATATATATACAGATCAAAATCAACACGCGAACGTAAAAACAGACTACAGATGTTATTCGACACCAGTGGCCATCTTGTGGAAACGATGAAAAAGTAGTGGGGGAAAGCCAACTTGCGCAAGTAAGTTGACTCGACCTCAACTTTCACTTTTACTTGCGCAAGTTGCGAATTTGGGTGTTCACACGTACATTTCGATGTGCGCAAGTCAACGTGCACCAACGATACATGTCCGTGTCAACCCCCCTTAACAGTGATTGTTAGACATCGGAATGCCGGACAAAGTTTTCATGAGCATACTGTAGTTAATTTGCGTATTTTATGATGTTCTTATACAGTGTATGCTTAATATTTCTGTGTGACACCAAACAGGAGTTATTGAGTGATTACTGAAGAGAGAGTTGTAGGTACACGTAGGTATTCAGATTCTGGGATTGGCATTTTTATTTCTCATAAACATTTGCCACATGGATTTTAGAAATGAAGTGACAAGGTTCATGCTGTAATTTCTGATTGAGTTTATATGTTAATTAAGAGAATGCACTGTATTATAGTATCTGTCAGTGCAGTTGTACAAAGCATAACTATTAAAATTCGATATAAATTAAAAAGTCGTCGTATTTAACTATGGGCAAGTGTATACAGCTACATTAGATTTCAAATAAGCGTCCATTACATTGTAAACGGCATCCAGAACATTACATCAGAACACTGAATTTGTTTTGATGACAAGATATCAAGTTTGATATCAAGTTTGAAGAAATTACAAGTAATGGTCAGGTGTCAAATATCACAATGACACTTATTGTATCACTTGATCAAGTACTGTGTTTGTAATGTTGATATCAGACTTTTTTACGAAGCTTGTTAAACAGATCCCAATCGAAATTTACTTTTTTTTTTAATTTGTAATTGGTTTAGTAATAGAGGTTTGTTTACATGTGCTACTTGGTTTATACCTGTCTTTAATATATGAATGTTGTTTACACGCAAAATACATTTACAAACAACAACATTTACACTTTATTTCCCTCTTATTGTAGTCTTATATCAATTCTAATATGATAACCTAAATGTCTCTTCGAAAAATCTCAGCTGACGCCATGTTGGCAGCCATGCAACTAGGATTTTGACAAGAGCGAGTGAAAACGGCTGTGACAGCACCACTTCCATATAAGCCGTAATACCACATGCTATGATCCGTTTTTGTGGCCAGTGTCAACGTATCATGATACCATCACAATCACAGGTCAGTGTTTGATAAATATTTATACGATATGAATGCATTGGGAACGAACCATGATTTAATCTTATTCTTATTAATGAAGTCCATTAATAAATTCAAACCAAGGTATTTTCTGTATTCTTTCCTGGACCTGAAGTTCTGAACACAGTCTCGTCCTCTGTCTCACGAGCTCTGCATCCATTCATCTTATCAAAAGTCAAGTGCTCTTTTCCAAATAAGATGTATATATTCCGTGTAAGCTAGTTTAAGGTTTGCTTCTGTTGCTTTGCTTGCAACCTGTTTCGCTAATACATCCACTTTCTTGTTGCCTGGTATTCCACAGTGTGCTTTCACCCAGATGAATGTAATTCGTTTCTGCCTTTCTCTGCATTTATGGTACCTTAAAGGGGGTTGGAACAGATACTCGTTAGTGGTTTTGGAGATTTTTATATTTGATATCGCCTTTAGTACACTCTTGGAATCCAACAGTATTGCGAAGTACGAGTAATTTGCATTTATACAGCATTATATCGCCTTTGAGAATGCATAGGTCTCAGTCAGGTAGATTGAAGCATTTGGTGGTAATTTAAATTTTTGTTCTTACCTATTTGTGGACTGCATGTAGCACATCCAGTGCCATTACCTTCTGCTGACTTCGATCCATCTGTATACATATGAATTACTGTGTTTTCTGTCCCCTGCATTTGCCTTTTTGTATGGCTTTATAATCTTCTCCAAAAATTAATACTTTCTCTCTATCGTTTGAAATGGAATGTTGTCCATGAGCAAGAAATAGTCATATTTGTATATAGGCCACTGTATATTCGATATAATTTCTTTGCACATACTTGACAAGTCATAGTATGTTGAAGGAATATCATGTAGTCTTTGCCCCAATTTCCTGTGGGAGAACAGAATAGGCATAGTATTTGATGTACTTGGTGATGTGAACATGGTAGCTTCTCCACTATGTATTGTTCCATGAGCATCTTCCTTCTTAAATGAAGGGGTAAATCATTTGCTTCAGCCAGTAACGCATTTGTTTGTGTAGATTTCATTGTTCTTATGCAGATGCGTATGCACTGGTATTGAAATCGATCTAAATTTTCTATTGTTTGCATAGTTGTAAAAAAACTTACATAGTCCAGCCTGGATCTAATGAGAGGGTGATACGAGAGTAACAGCACTGAGGGATTTGCCCCAGCACTGAGGGATCTAATTATTTTCTCACTTTTTTTTTCAGTTAGCGTCTTAATGTGTGCCACCCAAGTAAGTTTACTGCCCATAATTATTTCTAGGAATCGAATATTTGCATTTACTGGTATTACTTCATCATCCACATGTATTAAACAATTGCTTGGTATGTTACTCTTCCTAGTGAATATAACTATTGAAGATTTCTCTTGCACCATCATCAATCCATTTCCACTGTGTCACTGATTTAATTTCTTTTTGGATAAGGTCATATTATTTATGGTCTCTTCTAGTATTTCATGGGAGTTAATAACACATATGTCATCTGCAAACTGAATAATGTTAGTTGATTGAGTTAATTCGTTTTCAATGTCATAACTATATGTGGAGGACAGCATGAGGTTGAAAAGTGGTGGAGTACTAGAAACAGTGAACGCTCTGAGAGTGCAAAATACGATTCACCTGCTAAGAGGCCCTTTCCATGTAACGACCCTGGTCGCCCTCAGCAACTTTAAAAATCTGTCATGAACATACTTTTTCCTAATTTGGAGTGATTTTAAAAACATTTTATCCATTTTTTATCGTAGGAAATGTTTTAGCATTACAGGACACATTCAAGAATGTGATCTTATTGTTTATGTTTCAACCTCATGTATATTTTATATTTATGATTTATCTCTCTATGTTTCCTTGTAAAGTTAGCATTGTTATACATGTTGTCCCAATCCAATGGTCTCACCAGCCACATATGCATCTCCATTGTTTTAGTTTGTATGAAAATTATTATTTTTCAATGTGTATTTTTTTGTTGTTGTTCTTGTATTTTCTGTTTTTGTGTCACATGCCCCAGCTCTCTTTGTCGCCCATAAGGCAACCACATGTTAGTTTTGAAAAGTTTGTGTATGTAATATAATATAATTACCTCAGCCTACATCAAAATTTTCCATATATTTTTTGTTAAGTTATATTTTATTTAATGTCACTAGATTATCATTTTGTTAAAACTTTAACCCCACTCTTTTCAAGGCTTGAGGAATAGTATTTTTATTTCATGTGTTAAATATTCGTTAATATTACTAAGTATTTCTTATTTTTGTTATGTTAATAATTTATTGTTATATTAATTAATGTGGCATAAGTACGGCTTCTCTGCTATGCCACTGTCCCTGAGAGAATGTGCAGTTGTTTTACTTTTAAGTGGGTGCAAGAATCTATGGCTGTTTGAATGTGGGGAGTGATAGCTTCCTTTGCATCGTTCTCTCTGGCTCAGAGTCGATAACTGTTGAGGTGACCAAAGAGGTTTCCACACCCTTTGGTTGCGAGCTAATTTGGGAACCTACTCCAGCACGAGTGTACTCGCTCTCCGTCCCCATCACTGCTTTTTCTTGGATTTTCCGGTGACGCTGCTCTGATGGTCAGCAAGAAGAAGAATGATGTAATATTCAAAAAAGGTCCCCACTGCTACAACTGCAACAAATTTGCGCATCTAGCAAAAAACTGTCACTGCAAGAACAAAAACAATGACGAATAAGCATAGGCCAAGATGGTCAACTACCAGCCAATTTTCATAGCTGGATCTGCAGATAAAGATACATGGACAGAATGGTATGTAGACTCATTTGCATCAGTGCACATGTTGACATATCCGTGTGACGAAAGTGATATTAAAACAGTGGTAGGCTCACGAGTTGTAGTAGCAAATAATGCTAACTTACCTGTAAAAGGAATAGGATCTTTTTTTTTTAATGTTGTCACAGTCGATAAGAAAGCTATCTGTTAGTAAAACTGTAGAAAAAAAATCATTCGATTTTATTTAACAGACAAGGCTATCATATTTATGACACATAAAAAAATGTGGTTGCTAGTGCGTCTTCAGCAATTGGGATGAACTGACTAGATCAACCATATGATCGAAATTTTGAGACAAAAACGGTATTGCAGTCAAATAGTGCAGAATTATGGCACAAAATACTAGGATATCTACATTCTGTTGCAATGCATGCACTTCACAATGGTCTAGCTAATGGAATTTCATATCAGGGTACAATAAATACTCCATGTGCAATTTGTTTAGAGGGTAAACAACCAATACTTCCTTTTTCACGATATAGCTCAAAAACAACTGAAATTCTCAGCTAGTCCATTCTGATTTATGTGGCCCTATGCAAACTATGTCAATTGGGGGAGCCCAATAATTTCTTACCTTAATTGATGATCACTCCAGGAAAGTTTTAGTAAATACTCTTATGAATAAAACCTAGTTGAACAGCAAACTGGAAAAAGCATTTGCACTCTGGGCGCTGCTAATGGCACAGAATATGTGAATAATAATCTGATAACATTCTTCAGACAAGAAGGGATCCAACATCAGACAACAGCGCCATATACACAAGAACAAAACGGAGTAGCTGAGCGTTACAATTGAACTATTGGAGAAAAAGCCAGATGCCTACATTTTGAAACAAATTTACCAAATAAGTTCTGGGAAGAAGCAGTTTCTGCTGCAGTTTACTTAATTAACAGATCTCTAACCAACACACTAAAAAACAAAATCCCAGAGGAAGCTTGGACAAAGAAGAAACCAGATCTCAAACACCTTAAAATATTTGGTAGCAAGGCCTATGTTCACATTCCAAAAGCAAAACGGCAAAAATGGCACAAGAAAAGTATTGAATGAATTTGGTGGGATACTGTGAAGACTCAAAAGCTTACAAATTTTTGAACTGAATTCTCAGAGAATCTTAAAAACAAGCAATGTAGTTTTTGATGAAAGTACTCCTAGACAGTATAAAGAACAAATACAATCACAGGTACCCACCCAGCTGTTTCTCTCACTGATAGTGAAGAAGCAAAATAATGAAATAACCAATTGAGTAAGAAGAAATTGAACCCAAACCTGAGACATTCAGATGTAGTCCTAGTGATTCAACGCATTGTAGCTGCAATCAAGAAAAAAATGCAGAAGCAAATAATGATAATGAATCACCACAGAAATTTGAAAGTATCCAGGATTCCAAAGCCCAAGAAAATGCAAGACTTCATTACTCATCAGGCTGAACAGTCAACTGACTTTGATCCTTTGTCACTTGAAGAAGTGATGATTTCAGACAATGCTGAAAACTGGCTGAAGTCAATAAAAAACGAAATATAATAACACAAAGAGAACCACACATGGGAGTCTGCTGTTTTACCTTCAGATAAGAAGACAATAAGTGCTAAATGGGTGATTAAAACAAAGAAACATTTGGAAGGAAATATTGTATGTTATAAAGAACGGTTAGTTATAAAAGTTTGTGCACAGAAGCAGGGCCTGGACTATGATTAAACAAATGCACCTGTTTATAAGATATAATTCATTGAGATATTTATTTTCTATGGCTATTAAACATGATCTTGACATTGATCACCTAGATGTTGTCACAGAATTCTTACAGAGTGATTACATGATGAGATTTATATGAAAGTTCCACAAGTAGATCCGTTTACAAAGATAGTGAAAGATACTGGTATTAAGAGACTAAAAGAGCCAGTATACAGATTGAATCAAGGTAGTCGCTGTTGGAACTTAAAGTTAGACAGTGCACTGTTAAGTCTTAATTTCAAAAGATCAACAGCTGACCCTTGGATATATTACAAAAATCAAGATTCAGACATTTTAATAGTTGCTGTATATGTGGATGATATGCTCATCTTTAGCAACAATTCAAGAGACTAAAATGTTTTTAAAAACAAATGAAGAGAAAAATTCAAGCTAAAATATCTCTGTGAAGCTACTAACTGTTTAAGTATCCAAATTGCAAGAGACTGCGAAGAAGGTTTTTTTGTGGTTAGACCAGGCTCACTATGTGGAACAAATCGTTGGCAGATATAGCATGGAAGAGTGTAACACAATCTCTACAGCACTTGACAGTAAGCAAGTGCTGACTCATAATATGAGTCGAAAGACACAACAGGAGAGATAAGCTATGAGGGACACACCCTATCGAGAAGCAGTAGGGAGCTTCATGTATGCTCAGTTAGGAACAAGGCCAGACCAAACTCATTGAATAAGGAATTGTGAGCTGTTTTAGTAATAATCCAGGAGTATCACACTAGCAAGTAGTCAAAAGGATCTTCAGATTTCTGAAAGGTTCCAAGCATATGAAACTGTTGTTTTCTAAAGAAGAGGACTACCACATAGTATGTTACTGTGATGTAGATTGGGCTGGAGATTCTGAAGACAGAAAATCAACAACAGGATATCTGTTTAAATCTCAGGGAGCAGTGATATCACGGCAAAGTAAGAAACAGCCAACAGTAGCTTTATCTACAACTGAGGCAGAATATATGGCTCTGACTTCAGCATGTTAAAGAGGCCCTATGGCTTCAAAGCTTAGACAGTGAAATATCTCCAAGTCCCAAGAAGGAACCTGTCAACCTACTATGTGACAACACAGCAGCGATTGATGTATCAAAGACTAGTGACTACAAGAGCAGAACAAAACATATAGAAACAAGATACCATTTCATAAGGGAAAAATAGAATCAGCTTAAGTTACAGTAAAGGACATACCTTCAGATCAGATGCTGGCACATGTGATGACAAAACCGCTGACAAAGGCTCGGCATCATCTCTTGCTATAAGATTTTGGATTGAAAATGTAATTTTGTGTCTGTATTTTTACAGGCATAATAGTTGTTGTTGTTTAGATGGGACTAGACTGCTTGGTCCTCACTCAGGCATAGTTCTAGTGGGGTGGGGGGTGTGACAAAGGAGAATCTGGCCCCTTGAAAAACTCTTTTGTATAACTATGTATGCTCCATGATCTTCATTATTCCTTGACTGTTAATTAATGTGTGTGTTAATATTTAATTGTGCAGAGGTCAAATAAATCGTTACGTCAAGAAGCAGCATGTTAAAGTCTTCAAAATACTCTGCTAACAAAAAGGAGGTACTTTTGATGAACATTTTATAGAACGTATGACAGCAAACCATGTATTATAGCTGGTAGACATGTATCTATATATCGAACTGTCCATGCCTTGAATATGAAACATATCTGCCAACATATGTCGTCTAATACTTAGGGGCACCTCCCACACTTCCACTAAAAGGGCATTTTAGGGTGTTGGACTCATTGCTCTAAAACAGATATGCATGGCTCTGTATTGTAGTGTATCTAATTTCGTGAAGTGCATTTCAGATGCGTTGTGGTATATAACATAGGCATAATCCAGTCATGAACGTATAATCCCTCAGTTCATCGCGAGTAAAATACTCTGGTGAGCACTCCACCATAACTGGGTGAGAGAGCGAAGTAAATTTAGACCTTTTTGCACTTAGTAACAATAGACTGTATGTGAGGAGCCCAGCTTTACCGTGAGTCAAAGGACATACCTAGAAAACGAGCATGAGATTTAATTTCGAATATATATTTTCCAATTGTGGCATGTTCATCTATATAAGTAGCATTTGATTTTAAAAAAAGGACAGTCACTGATTTCTCACTCAAGATATCCATTCCATTGGCAGACAACCATTCCTCTACATGTTCTATGTTACCAAGCAATTATGTTTTGGCTTGGAGGTATGTTTCTGCTGATGAAGAAATACAGATATCCTATGCATATTGTAGTGTTTTTGTGGGAAGATTAATTACATGCTCAAGATCATGAGTATACAGTGTATATAACAGAGGACTCAAAATTGTTCCCTGTGGCAATTCTTGAGGTACAAGAAAAGGTCCCAACATATTTCCTTTGTATCTAATATATATTATTCTTTGAGAAATCAAGGTACTGATACCATGAATCATCTTCTACAGAATACCAAGTTCTGCTAACTTGTTCAAGAGAATTGGTATCTGAACATGATTATAAGCTCCATTAACATCAAGAAAGGCAGCAATGACAGATTTTTTTTTTTCAGTTTAAAATCTAATGAAATATTCGTAGCAAGAATAAACAGATTGTCCATAGTCCTCTTTCCTTTTCTAAATCTATATTGACTCTGTGGCACCAGGTAATTATATTCAAGCCACCATTCCAATCTGCTTTTAATCATTCATACTAGAGTTTCTACAACATGGGATGACCAATGCTACTGGACAATAGCTGGAGGCCATATTTGGATATTTTGCAATTTTTAAGAGTGGAATTGTTGCGATATGTAATTTAATATTGCCACTCATTTACTCTTTTTGATTAGTGGTACTCTGTGTTTAATTAATTACGTTTTGTCTGTGATGTGTGTGTCTTCTGTGTTGTGCATGGACTAATTTAATAAAACGTATTTTCACGACGTTTTCCACGAGTTGTACAAAAATACTCAACAAAAGGTTATGGGCCCACTTCCTACGTTTTATAAATGTAAAAGAAAATAGTTGTGCACAGAAATCCAGATTTGGTTCGTCAATTACGTGTGCGCCAATGACAGCTTTATTTTGTTAATTATCATTAACGTGTGTATACTGCCGTTTATCTTATAGATGCAGGTCGAAAAAAATGAGTGGCACAGGCTAATCCTGACTCCCCAATTGTTACAAAACTGATCGGGCGAGGAAATTATTCGACGTGGAAATTTACCATGAAGACGAAATTAGTTCATTACGAATTATGGGATTTTGTAGAAAATCCTCCTTTGGATCAGACAAAATGGGACGATTCGTGAGAAAGAGGGACAGAAAAACACATTTACGGATTATACTCTTCATGGACAAGACAAATTATTCCCATATAAGGGACACAAATCCGGTGGCAGAAGTTTGGATGGCCCTGCAAAAGGCATTTGAAGACCCAGAACTCATGTGTCATGTGGGCTTTCTTAGAACGTTTATCACAACTAAATTAGATAAATGCAAGTTGGTAGATGACTACTGCGATTGAATCATTATGACTGCGTTGAAGTTAAATGAAATGAAGTTCATGGTAAGTGAAGAGTGGATAGGAACTTTGCTCCTGGCCGGATTACCTGATCATTATCAACCTATGATTATGGGACTTGAAAGCAGTGGAACCTGTATTACCTATATTTCCTAAAAGATGTCAAATTAGAAGACGCAAACGGAAATGAAAAATCTGCATTCTATATAAATAGGCAAAGTCACACAAAACGCACTATTACATGTTACAAGTGTAACAAACCCACTTTGTATTGCTAAATATTGTTCTAACAAGAACGAAAAAAGAGGAAACTTGTCGAAAATAATGATAAAGGAAATGTGAATATAAAACAGAACAGAAGAAAGCGTTTCTTGCAGCAGATTCTACACATTTTCAGGAAAGACAAATGTGGTATTTGGATTCTTGTGCCTCGACTCACATTACTAACGATGGAAGGGAGTTTCACAACACCAAACCATGTAATAGCTCAGTGGTCAGCGTAATAGGTGATGACTTAAGAACAGAAACTTCTTGGTATATTGACGTGACGTTTTACACTGATGATAAAATAGTAGAGGTAGAAGTTTCTGATGTCATTCACATCCCAAACTTAGTTGTGAACTTGCTTTCAGTTAGTAAGATTGTAAGCAAAGGGCATAAAGCAATGAGCTCAAAATTTCATAGAGTGGCTGACACCAAGGAGGTTAGAATACAGGGAAATGCCCTTAGGCTGAAAAAGTGAAGCCTGTCTCCACCATATTGCTAAGTTTTGGAGAAGTGTTCGTATTGTAGAGCTAATGTTATCTGTCACTTTAAAATCGAAATAAAACATTTATCCATTGTGTTGGAACCTGCGACTGTTTCTTCAAATAGGTTTCAGAAATTACTGCAAACCGTCGCCTTATGTTTCTTCTTAATGAAGATTTATTTAAACAATTACCGGTTTCAAGTTGCCTAGCAGCTCATCGTCAGATGGTATACATTTAGTGCAAATTACATTTGTATCTGTGGCGGGGCAGAAACGAGAAAAAAGTAAACACTAATTTTGGTATGCTACACTGAATAATTACAATATAAGTCTGTCTTCAATACATTACTTACAGTTATGCGTGTCACATTTAATTTGTTCATATATGGTCCGCTTTTGGATAGCATTTCACAACACTTCCATAAGTCGTGGGAGTTGCTGTGGTGTGTTGATGGAAGGGAAGTGTTGTGAAACAGATACAAATGTAATTTGCACTAAATGTATACCGTCTAATGATGAGCTGCTAGGCAGCTTGAAACCGGTAATGGTTTAAATAAATCTTCATTAAGAAGAAACAAAAGGCGACTAGTTGCAGTAATTTCTGAAACCTATTCCGAAATAAAACGTTCGATGGTTTTGCCTTGATGTACAACATGTTAAACGAGTGCAAATCAGCCATTAAAATTAAGTTTTCAAATATAATATGCTGAGTATTTATTATTATTTATTCAAGAAAGTATCTTGTTTGAAAGTACATACTTCACAGTGACAGTCATTACAATGCATTAATAGTAAGAGGGTCAACTTAACGCATAGTTTTAATGGAGAAATAGCACTCCAAGACTGACCAAGATGGCGGATAGGCTTCAACTGACGTATGTGCTCTGCATAGATAATGCCATCTCCCTTTATTCTAACCTCCTTGGCTGACACACGAGCTACAGCACTCTTTGCGACAACTTGTGTAAACTAGGCCGCCATATTTTTGGTGGTCAGTTCACTTGAGAGTAGTCTGTCAATCGTATGTTGCTCTTGAGCTTGAAGTGTTGTATTTAGTATATATTGTATTTAATGTGTGTTTCCCTTACAATTTTGCTGCTGAAATATGCCTAAAGCGTATCCAGCATTTAAATGCACAAATCGAAGTGATAAAACGACAAATACTTCATCCAATACCACCAAGTGTTTTGCCTTGTTTGATCTTAGTCTGTCTACACTCAAAACAAAATTCCTGACTATGTAATGGCACTCAGCTGCAACTCCCTTGAACTACACACCATAAAAAATGCTCAGTTTTCTACCTGGTGTTAGTGTGTTTCTGAGATATTTCTTCTTCTGTCGCTCCTATGGTTGATGAAACTACACTTTTGAGATATTTCTTCTTCTGTTGCTCCTGTGGTTGATGAAACTACACTTTTGAGTGTCTACACCTTCTTTAAAAATATTTTCATTTTTTTGTTGATAATACTTGATTGAACATGGTAGACATACAACTAGTGCAGAGTATGGAAGCAGTAGTGACAGCCATAATGTTTTCGCTTGTATCTGTCTGAGTTCTTTGCAACAAATATGTACTTATTTCAGCATGGCAACAACAAAAGTTATTAATTATATGTTATTTCGATGTGAAATGCTTTTGTGGCAACTGACCTAGGCGCATTTTTGTTGCAAAATTCTGTTGTTAGTTTCGTCTTTGTACTGAAATTTCATGTACCATACATTACTTATTTCAGTATGGCAACAGAGGAAGTTATAACTTCATCTTATATTGAGGTGAAATGCTTCTGTGGTAGATAACCTAGACGCATTTTTAACTGCAGTATGTTGTTGTCACTTTCGTATTTGTACTCAAAGTTTACAACCAAACCCTTTAATAGCAATTTTACAAGTTTGTAGACTTAATAGGTTTAGCAAACAAAAGATAAGAGTATACTAGACTCCACGAAAGCAGTTTTACAGCACATTAGCAGCAGATGGAAATCCACGGTCAAGGTTGTTCGTCACAACAATTACTGTTCATTGCATGTTTTGCAGCCCATTTAGACCACGTGTTTGTATTATAAACAACGCAAATATTTTCACAGCGGCACTTCCGTTGTTATTGTAAACCTCGGCTAACTGTAATACTTCAAACTGGAACTGTAATACTGATGGGTTGGTGAAATTTCATTATCGCATTTTTAGGACATTTACTACCAGGCTCGTCAATTCGCAGCTTCGAGAAAGTATGACAGACCTTGATCCACATCCGTATACAATAGTCAATCTATATTTAAAACCTGGAACTGTAAATAGGTAAAATTCTCTAGTTGGTGTGTCATACCAGTCGTCAGCCAATAACCCAAATAACATGGCGGACGCCAGGTCAATTTGCCTCATGGCGGACCTATCGCCACTCTATAAAATTTAAGCTCATTGGCATAAAGCGACTTTTAATAAGAAAGGTGGATTCATTAATGATTCAGAAGGTGAGCTAATTGTACAGGCATCGCCTAAGAATGGTATCTATTACTTGAACGCAAGTGAACTGAAACATAGCTATTGCTCTAAAGGTAGTGTATTATGGGAAAACAGTGACGTCTTCTGTTCAAATGTAGCAAAAGGCATTCTGAATACTTCTTGGAGCTAGTACATTCTGATTCGTGTGGTCCAATGGAAGCACCATCTATTGGTGGAAATCGTTATTTTATTACATTTATTGATAATTTTTCTAGATGTAAGTTTGTCTTTTTTTGAAGAAAAAGTGTGAGGTGACTCAGATATTTAAAAACTTCCAAGTCATGGTGGTAAAGCAGAAAGGCAGAAGCATAAAAAATTTGCTGTCTGACAATGGAAAGAAATATGTCAATTGTGAACTGAAAACTTTTTTAATTCTGAAGGTATCACCCAGTTTACAGTAAGATACATTCCACAGCAAAATGGTGTCACTGAGAGAGCAAATCGAACACTGGTTGAAAAAGCACGCACCATGATGTTTGATCCAACTTACAAAAGAGTACTGGGCTGACACTGTGACTACAGATGCATACATATCAAATCATTCTCCATCTGTCACACTTTGAAATAAAACACCATTTGAATTTTGGTACAGAAGAAAGCCTTCTTTATCACACATGAGAATTTTTAGCTGTAGTGCAATGGTTTACATCAAAAACCCCATCGCAAAAAAATGTGATAAGAAATCACACAAGTTGACATTCCTAGGATACTGCCAAGCAACAAAAGGCTACTGGTTCATTGATAGGGAGACTTATCAGGTAACTTGTCAGCAGAGATGTAAATTTCCTGGAAGATGAGAACTGTCTGAGTTCAACGATAAAGGAACATGAGAACACCAACATAATAGAGTTGAACCACGACACTGTTTACAATCCACACACTGAAGAAGAAGTTACATCAACAGACAGTGATGATGGATCTTTTCATGGTTTTGATAGTGATTAAAAGGAAACTGAAGCACAAGATGAGGGATATAAAAACCAAACTATGGATGGTTATACCTCGAAGGTCAACCAGAGTAGCAAATCCTAAGGAATAGTGGGACTATATACATACTACTTCCAAATGAAACAATTGATGTCAAGGAGGCTGTGTAAGGGATAAATATAACAGAATGGAGAAAAGCAATGAATAAATAATTTTCATCTCTAGTACGTTATAACACATTCGAAGAGGTGGAGCTACCCAGGGGACATAATCCTCTCAAGACTAAGTGGGTTTTAGAGATAAAACCTGGAACTAGCAGTACTCCAAAAATATTTAAGGAGCGCTTAGTGGTAAAAGGGTGCTCTAAAACACAAGGTGTTTACTATCAGGAAACCTATGCATCAGTGGTCAAGTATGCATCCATCAGATATCTACTGTCTATGGCAGCTCTAGAGAATCTGGAGTTTGATCATGTTGATGTCACCACTGCTTATCTCTATGGAGACTTAAATGAAGAAATTTATGTAATTCCACCATTACAGGACAGTATGAGGCTGACTGATGAATAGTTCTCTTAGTAAGCTTTCTCTGCTGGAATTGACAGATACTGTATTCGACTACAATACTTTTATAGACTTCATAGTTACAATAAAAAGGAAGGATAACGCCTGAGATTGGTTGTATCTGTAAAAATCTGGATTTCTGTAATAATATTATTGTTTAGATAAAATTGAAGAAATCATACTGCATATATGTGCATGGTCCAAAGTGTCTTTTTGTGAAGAGGTGAGCTGTGTAATTAGTTCGATGCTTCCATAAACAAGTTGGTTTATCAGACCCTTAATTTTGTCCTCCCCACCAGTTGGGGATGCCTGACGAATTTCAGGATTTTGTGATGAAGCAGCATAAGGGTTCTCTTTCATAGGAGACAATGGACGATTAACATTTGCAAATAGGGGTTTTGGAGTCGGCAGAGATTTTCATTGTTTGGGTCTGTTATGGCGACCAATTGTCGTAAATATATGTTGAGGGGATTGTAACAGGAAATTATTTTCCCACTCCACTCAACGGTTGACATATTCTTCTGCTTCTTTGAAGGATATGTTTACAGAAGCAGATATTTTATTTTAATTTCTTGTTGTGGAAGGCACATTTTACGTCTGTAAGAGTGATTTCCTTTGCAGTGAACATAGCACGGTATCTGGCTCATACACTGTGTGTCCTCAGGATTTCCTCCACAGTTACTGCTCATAGCTTCTGATTTACGTTGCAAACTCAGATGCCCAAAACGGAGGCACCGAAAACACTCTCCTACAAGTGGTACATAAGGCCTGGATGGATGGATGGATGCTTAGGGTTTAACGTCCCGTCGACAGCTTGGCCATTAGAGACGGAGCTAATGCTCGGAGTTTTTGGGTTAGGATGAGGAAGGAAATCGGCCGTGCCCTTTGAAAGGAACCATCCCGGCATATGCCTGGAGTGATTTAGGGAAATCACGGAAAACCTAAATCTGGATGTCTGGAGGTGGATTTGAACCACCATACTCCCGAATACATAAGGCCTAACAGTATATTTCATACCATATATTGATACATCTTCAGGCAAGAACTGTGACACAAAAGTAATTACAGATATTTGTTTTGGGACACTGCTTGATACATATGTTGTACTTACATGTTTAAGCATCCTACAAACATGAATGACAGTAATGGGGGATTTGATAGCTTCTTTCACCTCAAGTTCATAATGTTCAATGTCTACATTCCTTATTACTCCGTGTCGATGCATCCTGTGTTTAGGAATATATGTCACCATCTATTTGCTCTTTAAGGGGTTCTTTTCTACAAATGTTTTCGCCACCTCCCCTGTAGCAATATCGATCCAAATCATGTTTTTACCCACCACCTTCAAATTTGTAATTTTATTCTTGAAGTCAGATTGTGAAGTGAAAAGTATTATTCCCAAACCATGGAATGAAATTTCCCTGCATTACAGTTAAGAACCTCTACAAAATAGGTACACAAGGACCACCTGCATTATTCTGATATCTGTTTGTTTTATTCAGCTCATAGTTAGAAGTTGCATTTTCTTTAGAAGACTTTTCCTTTAGACTGCTATGAGTTTCTTGCTGATGTTGTTTGCTAGGAAGATTACCTCCCAATGACGGTTTCAAGCTTCCATTGAGAGGGAAAGGATTTGGCACTTCTGGTATAGAAAAGTTATTAGACATACCTGAGAGAAGATCTGTCGTAATTGTTACCTCATTTGTAGCATTAGGTTGGTGTTACTGAGTAATAGTTCAAATGTTTTTAATCCTATGGGACCAAACTACGTTGGTCATCAGTCCCTAGTATTACAAACTAATTAAACTAACCTAAGGACAACACACACACATGAAAGCCTGAGGAAGGATTCGAACCTCCAATGCGGGAGGCAGCGCGATCCGTAATGTGTCACTCAAGACCACTTGTCTACTCCCGCATGTAGTAGATGGTACATTGAAGTCTACAGATTCGCAGTTTGCAGACAAAGATAGGAAAGCCAAATCAAAACTAATATTGTTGGTGGATCTGGTAAATTTTGTGCATATTGAAAATACTGCAAATGCACAAGAGGTATGGAACAACTTACAGATAGCCTTTGAAGATGTGGGTTTGGCTAGGAGGATAGGATTGCTCCATGAATTAATAACTATCCGAATGAATAGTGTAAAAAAGTGGAAAATAATATTCACATCTAATAGACCGAGAAATATAGATGAGTGGGTTGGTACTTTCTTACTCACTGGATTAACAGAAAAATAAACGCCCATGATAATGGGTTTAGAGACTTCTTGTATTTCCATAACAGGAGACAGTATCAAAGTAAAAATACTACAAGATGTGAGAGGTGAAACTGAGGATGAAACAGCATCATCAGCATTGTACTCTAAAAATAAAATGAATGAACAAATCCAATGCTACATATGCCAGAAGATGGGCCATTTTGCTTCACAGTACATGGAAAAGATAAGTACTAATGCTAAAGATATGTTTTCATTCCCGGCAGCAATAGAAATATATATATATATATATATATATGCATTTTTCTATCTATGTTACATCTTGAGATGATACTGCTGGCTCTCTCAACTCAATGTTACCGTACGATACCGTCTCCGTCGGACCCGGAATCGTGTGGTTCAATAGTGATACATGTTGTGTGTGAAGGTAAAAACAAAATAGCCAGCCTAGGAATCAGTGTAGGACAGTATCTCGGTGATACTATGGTTAAAACAAGTGATAGATTTCATTAATGAAGAGATTCATATATTTTTTTCCAGACAGTTCTATAAACAATAGTTTAACCATTGTATGTTATTTAAAGACTTAAACAGACGAATTGTAAAAACGTTTGTGAAAAACAAAAAGAAGTGAAAATAAATAGCATTGTATATATGTTACGCTCATAAACAAGTTGTGTTGACCAGTTAATCGTGTTAATTAATGTAATAGTCGAGATTTGTATATTGTATTTCTTTGTATATATTGACTGACGTGAGATTTTGAACCTATTTTCAGATTTGCGAGGATAATTGATAGTTCAATATATGTTAGTAACATGTATGATGTACTCGTTAACAAATTAATTGACATTTAATATTTTGGTTTGTTGTCAAACAAAAAGTAGCATGATTAAAAATTAAAAATTTAAAAATTTAAAATTATTGTATGTATTGTTTTCATTTTATATTGTGATTATTTTTGTGTACATGAAATGTTTTATGTGTATGTTTGTTAATTGTAAATTAGTATATTCAATTGTTATGAACAATGCATAATGTAAGGTCATTATTGCTGATGTTATATATTTGCCTCACTGCCTTGCGTGGGGGAGTTCGAGTTTTAGTCGTTTGTCAGATGCTCTGGAAGCTATGTCAGTCTGTTGTTTTTTAATGGAAGTACTGTCAGCTAAGTTTTCTTCCATTGTTTTGAATTTGTAATGTTTTGGGGGAGAAGAAGTCTGATTGAAATTAAAGAAGAAGTGAAAAATTGTACCTATAAGTTTTTATTTCTACCACGACGCCCCAGTAGAATAATGTTGCAGCGAGCAGAACCCCCACACATAGTAATCTTGAAAAGCTGAGTATCTCGTTTGGAAGTGGAAGAATGAAATGTAGTTCTTAAATAGCATGTAAACGTTACAATCTTCAGAATCGAGCAACTACTGATGGTGATGCTTCAATCAATAGAATATTTTATATTACTAAGAATTTAAAATTTCATTATTTTCTTTTTAACTTATAGTAGGTGTGTATGGTGTCACTGTTCCTGTTGTCCGTGTATGTTAATCTCGTTAATATCGTACCAAACGTGAATGCAAAGAGTCCACATGCAATCATCCTTTATTTACTAAACAGGCATATAAAAGGCAACCACTAGAATAAATTTTTCATGCAATCAAACTAGTCTTTCTTAAACATGCATGGATTAAAATGACGTAAAGACTGTTCCGCTATTTATTTATGTATTCCTGCTCTAATTGTCTTTGCTGTGGACAGTGGTATGCTCTCGACGTCTGAAAACCCCTGCAATGGAATACACGGCAGACACGCTTCTCGTCCCACATCCTCTGAAACTTTAGATTTACTTATGATCTCCACATATCCCCTATCGACTTGTGCTAAAAACAAAATTTTAAATTAGTGACAATATTTTTATGCTGCTGTTTCCCATGTGGTGCTGCCACATTTTTAATGCAATGGGTTTGATCCACCTCTTCAGTAGACTATTATCTATCTTGTTCACCTTTGTTCATCGTTTAAAAAGGGCTTTATCGACAATCATTTGATGTCAGAGCCTACGCTGTGGCGGAAACTCTTCAGTATGAGTTCTTTCGGCCGAATATTCTTCAGGACAGTTAGCGGAGCTAACATCATTGTGCTGTGCAGAATTTCGTTAATGACCTCCTGCAAATCTTGCAGAAAAGCGCCCATGTAGCATGCTTTTTGTTGCAATAAATCCTGCACATATACCCGATCTTCTTCATCACAGTTTCCACTGGACTGTTTTGCGGATGTATATTTTGGTTCAATTCTGTGTCTCCATAGAGTCCTCTTCCAAATATCAGATTTGAATTGGGGCCCGTTATCTGAGACTACCTTGTCTACTCTTCTCACCTGCAACAGGAACTCACGGCAGAAAGCACTGCTTAGTTTTCGCAGTTGCTTTCCTTAATGGAGTAAAAGTGACGAACTTAGAGGTAAGCTCCATCACGACCAGAATATAACAAAAACCTCGTTAAGTCCTAGGGAGATGGCCCATTAAATCTGCGGCTGCCAATTGCTTTAACTTTTCCGGAATTATGGGATGTAGCGGTACTGCATATTTATCGTGCTGTGTTTCGCCTTCTGACACTGTTTGCAAATGGCAAGTACACGACGTATCCACCTCTCCATGTCTTTGAAATGGCACAGAAATCTTAATTTTAAATATCACTTCCTTGGACCAAAGTGACCATAGCTTAGCTGAGCGTGCCATATAATCTTATTCTTTAATTATTCTCTTATAAATCGCGCCATAGTGCATCATCACCTCGACTATTGTACAACAAAACTCCCTTTCTAAGCACATAAAACATGCGGATGTTTGGCTCATTCCTGTCGTTTATCTTTTCCCTGACAGCACGCAGAGCCGGATCTTTGTTTTGCTCTTTCCCAGTTTCTTTCAGAGTTGAAGTCACATTGTTTTCGAAAGCCACTCCTCTCATATAATACAGGCTGTAATGTTTCTCCTCCAGTGTTAGAGCATCAACGTCCTCAAGACCTATCGGAGACCGTGATAGTGCGTTCGCCAGAAAGTTTTCGACACCCAGGACATGAACGACGGAGAAGTCATACTCCTGCAGTGTGAACACCCACCTGCTGAGTCTCTTGTTCCGCAACTTCGCCGACATCAGGAATTCCAACGCTTTATGGTCGGTGTAGACTTTGGTTTTCCTTCCGTAGAGGAAGTATCGGAACTTCTCGAAACCCCAGACGACTGCTAGTGCTTAGAGCTCTTTTACGAAGTAATTTCTCTCCGCCTTATTCAACACGCGGCTGCCGAAAGCTATGGTCTTAAAAACTGTGTTTTCCTGCCCCTGATACCGCTGAAAAAAGCCTGTATATGACCTATCTGTCGCCATGCAGAAATCTTCTTTAAGATTTGGATGTGACAAAATAGGTGCTTCTAATAAAGCTTTCTTCAAACTATGGAACTCCTCATCTGCTTTCTCGTCCCAATCTCACTGCGTTTTCTAGCTAGTTAAAGCACATAAACGTGGGGCTGGCAACTTCTTGATAAATATGTATTTTTTGTAAAAATTAATAATCCCAAGGTACCCTCTAAGCTGTTTTTTTGTCTTTGGAACAGGAAACTTTACAATGGCCTCTATTTTCTCAGGGTCTGGTGCAATCCCTTCAGTCGAAATTACAGGCCCAAGATATTTTACTTCTGATGTGCCAATACAGGATTTTTTTATATTCATCGTTACTCCACATTTACGAAAACCTGACAGCACCTCCTGGAGAACAATGTTGTGTTGCTCCCAGTTGGGTTCCACGATTAACAGGTCATCAACGTACCTTGTTATTCTGTCACTTATTTTCTCTGGAAAAGCAGCGGACGACACGTTTAGTCTAAACGGTAATTTACTGAACTTATAACACGTGCCGAACGCGAAAAAGGCAGTGTATTTGCGGCATTCGGGGTGTAACACAATTTGCCAAAAACTTGATCGTAAGTCGAGTGTGGTAAGTATCCTGACCCCATGGAAATTTTATAAAAGTTCTTCAAGTCGTTCGGGACGATCCGTCACCGGTTCGATTATTGTATTTATTTGCCTAGAATCGAGAACCAGACGAACTGTTTTATCGTGTTTCTCAACTACCACAAGAGGTGAATTATAAGTAGAGGATGCCTTTTCTATTACGCCTCCCTCTTCCATTCTTTTTATTTCAGACCTTACTGCTTTTTACGTGCTAACGGAATGCTGTACCGTGTATGTGTATGCGGTTTTACACGAAAGGCATACACGAAATTGCGTATGGCACCAGTCTTGGGATAAAACACCTCGGCATTCTCATTCAGGATGTTAGTCAATTCTGACTTATGTTCCTAGGAAATGTCACTCAGTCCATCTACTAGATCCATGATTGTACAAGCTACTTCTTAATGAACCTCGTTATCACCCACACTAAACCCTCGATTCCTCGGCGGGGATAATGTTCTATCTGTTTTTTTGGTGGTCAGACCCACATAACCGTAGACATTCCGCCGACATTTCTCCTTTCATCACCTGATCGTTGAACCTAATAACGGCTTTGTCAACTTTGTTCAAAATAACCTCACCACGACCGATGTCTAATACTGCCCTGTACCTTGCCAGTAAATCCATTCCCAGAAGCATATCGCAAGCTAACGTTGGCACAACAATAAGGTTGGATTCCCACTGTTGCCCTTGGCAATTCAGCATCATCTGTAATTTTGCATCTACTTGCTTACCAAGTAATGCTCCCTTTACCCTCATTTTTCTTAATTTCAGAGTTGGTCACGATTGTTTTTCTTGACATTTAGAATTCGCAGCATCAGAGATGGCGGAAATCTTACTGCCACTGTCCAAGATTCCTGTCAGTTCTACGTTCCCAATCGTCACCTGAATTATCGGGTGAACTTCTTTCTGTAGTGTTCTTTTCCTCAGTTAATATGCTACTAATAGCTTCATATTCTAGCATGTACAATGCGCGTCCTCCGACGTTTTCTGTGGGATTTCCTTGCGGGTGACCCACAGAACTCATCCGTCAGTTATGACTGTTTCGTCCAACGTTATCCCCAAACCGGGATTCGGAGAACGCCGTTCAATTACTTCTCCTCCTCCATGCCTTTGTGGGCTGTTCGATCGGCGATCATGCCATCCATTCTGACTACGCTGCCTTTGCCTGTCCTCGCCTGTTCAATACGTGGTTGACCCCAGTTTCTATTTCCTTGATTACGAAATCCAGGATTACCTTGATTCCGTTCCCTGCATCGATTTGGTTTCTGCGCTTTCCGCTTTGTGCCTGCTAAAGGTTATTTATAAGTTGGTTTCAGGCATCATCACGCCATCCATTATTGTTTCTCCTGTCAGAGTGATACGGCGGTTGCCTCCTTTTCAAGTGTCCCTGTCTCTCTGTAATGTATTACGCTTGACGCAGAGCCGTGGTAAATTCTTCTAACGTACCATTGCACTTCCCAATGAGGGATCTTTGCAGTTGTAACGATAATTTCATGAAACAATGCCTCATAACTTCTTTTTCAGTGTATGGGCTGTCTAAAAATCTATTCTTCTTAATCATGGAGTCAAGAAATTTTACGGGACTCTTGAAACCTGACGCTTCAAGATCCTTTTCCATGCTTTCCTGAGCTTGCACAGACCAATATCTGGACGAAAGGTTTTATGAAATTGTTCGTAAGACATACAGGTTTCCGCGACTGACCTCGTGTGCTCGGCCACATTCCCCTTCTTGTGTCCACAAACAAATTCGAAGTGGAAACGTAAAGGCCAAGATGCGGGGAGTACATTGTCAAATTGCGCGTTATTTGCGTCTTTATAAACATGGAAGTTTGGACTGAAAGAAAATGCTTCCAGTCGAACGCGTCGGCGCAGTTTTCTCTGTCGAGCGTTAACCCAACGTTTGTCTCTCTTTGCCTACCAAACGCAGAAACACTCTGTATTGCTATTGATCACCTCAGACTCCCGCAAACACGTATCAGCCATACAGAGACGATAACAGTTAACTTCCGCTACTGCTTCCGCATACTGAGTACTCGCCCGAGCTCTCGTTTGTACTTTTCCGTTCTAATGCTACACTTTGCGTGTCACCGCAGTCAATGATACTGTTTGCAGATTGCGGTAACGTGTTTCGACTCTGAATATTATTTTGCTCAGAACACGCACGCGTTTCGGAACGAGTGACACCAACGTAAGTGCACTGATCTACAGTAATTTCTGCTGTGTTTCTTGCACGTCTCGAGCCAACTTCACTGTGCCCTAGCATAATCCGCGTTTGCTCTTCTTTAATTTCACTGATTTTGGCTTGCTTTTGTTTGAGCTCTTCTATTTCTTTACTACTTTTATTGAACTTCTCGTCCCTTTCACGAACAACACGTTTACCTTGCTCCCTCTACGAGTCTACTACATTTTTAATTCTTGACACTTCTTTATGAATCTTCTTTGTCTCGTGGTTCGCAATTAAAGCATGTTCTATTGCTCCGATCGCCTCTAACCTAGTAAACCTCGCGTCTTTCTTAGCATCTTACGCCGTGGCTTTCACAATGGTTACAGACAACTTTACATTTTCTAAATCCACTTTCACACCAGAGATCTCAGCTTTAACCAATTCTAAACCCTCAGCTAGTGATTGTTTGACCCCCTCTATTTGTTTACTAGTTAATTCCGCTTATCTATTTTTTCTCGCACAATCACTATCTCTACTTTCCGCCAATTTCTTGATTTCCTGTACCTGCTTCCTACTTTCTTCTGCTTGTTTGCTAGTATTTTCCGCCAGTTTCTTGTGTTACTGTGCTTGTTTTCTGCTTTGTTCCAGTAACTGCTGCATTACTGTCATAATGTCAATAGGCTGGGGCACCTCGCACGGTTCTGCCGAACGAGAAATTTTTCTTCCATGACTAGGAGAATGTATCACAACCTCTTCACCATCATTACGATTGTAAGAGATTTCTCTGACTGAATCTGTCGACTTAGATGGACGGTCCTCTTCCTCTTATTCATTATTTTCCTGTCGCAACGCTTCCTACTCTCTTACACTTTCGTCCATATCTACTTCTATGTTTTGTAGATGAGTGATGTTGGACGTTTCATTCGCATTTGACTCTTCATTGATATTCTGAGAACTCTCCATTTTATTCTCAGAAAGAACACAATCGTGATTACATAAAATCCTAGCTCTATTTCTCGTCAACATTAATTTAGTTAAAATTAAATAAACTACACATGCCTCATATAATCCTATCTTGTACCATGAGTTCCACTCAGCACACTTGTTTCTAATGTACCCAGTGATTTGAACGGATTCTAATCCCACGTAATTTAACAAACGTGAAAATAGCTCTAATTCAAAATCACACAAACACAAAATATTCCAAATCCAAAATTTTCAACACCCTATTTGCAACGCAGTTATCAACGCTGTTGTGACGCAGAAGTCACTACAGACATTCATCTATAGCGGCACAGAAACCACTAACATGAAACATTTGAAATGCTGAAAGAAAATTGTATAATTATCTTACAACTATGTGTAGCGCAACATAAAATTATAAACTGTAAAAACTGAATATTTGAAAAATTATTTCACACCTGGTGACTTTATTCGGATAACGCACTATGACTATTTCTCTAGAAGCTCCACAGTTCTGACATCTGTGGCAGGGTCCGCCAAATGTAAAATGTGGAGGGTGTGGAAAAAAAATAGGGGAACAGAAACTGGCGGGGAATGCTAAATATATAAGTTGTGGATGTGAATTAAACTGGAATGAGAGACAGGAGTGGCTGACCCTGAATTAATAACTGTGATAATAAATCATGATATTAAAAATTATTTTATTGATAGAATATGGACCTGATTCAATACTAATTGACAATCTCTCTTCCACTTCCTGCAAGCGGCATAAAATATAAATTAATAATTTCTCCCCAACAAAAATGTAATAAGCTAGCTAGGATCTGACAACTATTAATGTTAGAAAAACATCATTCCCTTTTTAACAATACGTTTATTATTACCGTTAAGCAAAAAAATAAATAAAATAAAATAAAAATAAGACTCACAATGAAATTCCAATACAGAACACAAACTAGATTGAACATCCAAGTTTACAATTACCATCAAATATGAAAGAAAAATCTAAATGATTATGACTTACACTGATCATTATGAAACTTGAATTCAACACCAACTGACAAGTCAAAAACCCCTATCATGAATTGATACAATATTCGTAACGGAATAATTGAACTGGAATATCAGTGCAGGGTTGACTTTCCTAACTACACAATCCCACTATTATGCAGAACCTGACGCAACGACTATTTGTTGCTGGCGAGCGCTTTGCCATACATGACCAAACTGACGACTTGCATGTGAAGGAGCTGCGCTCTACAGGTGTTGATCGCAGGGCGGCTGTAAGTTGGAAATTTCGGCGACCACGTAATAAAAACACGCTCGGAAACTATACTCCCTCCTATCAGCCTCTGTGTGATCGGCAGTACACAGTGGCTACAATCTCAAGCAGTTCTGCCAAGTCAGGGCCATATCAGTTAGCATAGACAAGTACGCACAAGTACTGAAGGCCTAGGTGACTCCACAAGTTGAGTATATCGTAACCAGCTGAAAAATGCTCCTGGCGGAGCACAGAAAAGGCGAATATGTTCCTGCCACAAAAGTGTGGCCAGCTGCCTCAATCTTCATTCCAACTTCCTCGCCAAATATTTTGGCATGCGAACATATTCGTGCACTTGTAGCGCATAACTTTGTAAATACTTTCACCCATTTAAGTCGTCATAGTCAGCAATGCCGTCTCACTGTCAGTGTCTATATATGTCTCTGTCCGTTTGTTTGCTGTCTTTCCCACTGCCGCTTTCTGCCTGTGTCGAACTTTCAATGTCTTCATCCCTTTACCTCGTTATTCCTCACCGCTGTCTGTTTCTGCCACTTTCATCATCTCTCTGCCCCACTGACGTTGTCCTATTCACTTCCTGTCCTGTTGCCAGTATCCTTTCTTTCTCGCTTATAGTCGGCTTTCATTGTCTTCAATCATATATATCCATGGGGATGGTTTGCTTGGAGTTTGACCTGTAGACCGGAAAACTTTAGCATGCGGGTACTGGGGGTGGGAAAAATTCGACAAATTGTTTCGTGCTATAGTACTGGAGAGCCGCACGCTCGTGCTTTATGTATTTTTTTATTTCTTCTCTGTTTCCCACTGTTTTCTCTTCTGCTCCAATTACTACTATCTGCCCCCTTTTTAGTTTGTTGTTGCCACTGTTCCTGACTTCCGACATCTCGTTTCGCTCCCCACTGCTGTTTTCATGCATATTCTTTTCTCCTGAAATGACATTTTCTCTGTTCCATCATATACGGCTCTCTCTGCCTGTTACACTGTCTCTGTGCAATTCACATTCAGCCGAAAAAAGCGCAAATATGTTCGCATGCCAAAATTTTTGATGGGGAAGTTGGAATGAGGATTGAGACAGCTGGTTCCACACTTTTGTGTCAGAGAACATATTCGCCTTTTCTGTGCTCCGGCAGGAGCAATTTTCAGCTGGTTCCCGTCTTTTTCCTCTTACATCAGAGTGTACTGCTTATATAACACGAAATCAATGGTAAGTAAAATTTGGGTAGTATAATATTAGAATGCATCGTAAAATTTTCGACGATTTGCCGTGAATAGAAGTGTTGATTTGCCAATGCACGCAGCTGGATCTTTTGATACCAAAAATTATGATTTCTGTAGCGTATCGCGATAACGAATACTCATTTCCAGAAACGGGAAACGGATTTTCCAAATGAACAACTAAACAACATACACAACATTTTAGTCCTTTCCTGTTCCTCGAGATACGCTACTTCACAATCAGCATTTTCGAACCTATTACTGTCGTCTCCTATCATTCACGGGCCGATATCTCAAAAACCACATAAGATACCACTCTGCTCTAAACTTTAAATAAAATTTCGATAGCTTTTCTACATTTCGTACGCAGCTATGTGTAACCTAAAATCCACCGTACGAGAAGTCTACGGAATGTGTTTTTACCTCTGCAAACTCTTTAAAATATGTTGCAATAGTTCACTAAACCGGATGCTACATATTAACTGTAAAGTAAACGAAAACAAAAATCACCCCTTCATAGACGGAAGATTTCAATCTTTAAGATGTACAAAAATCAAATTTTTTCGCCGAATACCTTTTTTAAAATCGCATGTTACGTTTCAGAGCTGTCCGAACGACGCCTTTCAGCACAATACGCACTTTTTCTAGTAAAAAAATGCGGTTTTTCGGCCGTATCTTGCTAACGGACTATGATTTACGAAAATTGAAAAATGCCGTTTATAGGTTAATGTCTACAGGATGTATTTTAAATATTTGAACAGTTTTATATGGTAAGTTATTTAGATATTTGCGATTCACGGTGCTAAAATGGCTAAAAATCGTGTTTTGTGATTTTGTGCAAAACTGTGATAAGCTTCAACCTCTGGATCTCGGTAACGGATAACGATATCGAAAAAATTTAAAAACGGCCATGAGAATATCATCATAAGAACATATGGTAAAAATTTCGAAGATTTGCAACGTATAGAAAGTATCAAAGTGACCATCCCCATAATTCGTTTTTTCTTGTACCCAAAAAATCATGGTTTTTTTTTCTTTTTTTTTCTTTTTTTTTTTAATTTATTCAGGAACCGTCCATGAGTGAATGGACCACCATAGGCTACACGTCATGTACAAAAGCCAACTGATTTGCTCAATTTGGATGGGATCCAGGAAGTGTGTAACTTTGAAAATTTTAACGATGTACTGTATGATAGCTATAGTATACCTATTCTTATAATATGTACACAAATGTATACTAGGCCAAGATCTATCCCGAACACTGTACCTCTTCACTCTGAGATGAATAGAACCCCTAAAGAATCGCAAATTCACACGCGCCGTTTACATATATATTATTACCGCGCACTGCCGTGCGCAGTATGTCTAGTACCTCGGTGCACTAGTATTGGCTGGCTGACCTTATCCAAACAGAAAGCAAGGACTTTCAGCTAAAGTACAAATCTCAGAGTGTGTCCTGATACTTATACAAGAAGTTCACCCGCCCAACTATCGGTCCAATAAGCAAAATCTCCGAGTCCGTCCACTAAGAGAACAGGGCGCGAGCAGACGCGTCCGTACTCCAGCGGAGCCAAGCACGAAGTCGCCCGATACCGCGTCTGCCGCGCAAGACCCCGCGAGAACCCGTTTTTACGGAAAACCAATCAGCATCGAGTTTTCAGACTACGGCCAGTAAAATTTTACTAATAGACCGCCGACTTCGAACAGCTGGCGCTTTGAACATCAGCCAATCAGAGTCGACTACCTCTTCCACACACTTTTGGCGCGATTCTTCATGTACGGTTCAAACCGTCGCCGTAGAAGCGCAAACCAAGCTTCTAGAAAAAAACAGCCACTTTCAGTGTCATCTTCCTTTTTTTAGCAGACAGTATTCTGGGCGCTTGTCTTAGTGGAGAGCCGGCTATCTTTTTCTAAAATCGGAAGGAACGGTTCTAAAAGCACAGACAATACTCCTCCTCCTCCTCAGTTTGGGACACTAGGCTAACACATTTACAACCCATTGCTTGGCCAGAGCACCGAGGCACCTTGCTATCGGGACCCCGACGGCACGGACCCCACGGCACACTGCTAGTCGCAGGTAGTGAGAGCCATAACGGCCGCCTCCACCGGAATTCAACTCTTCCCCGTCGAGACTAAGTCAGCTCTGTTTCTCACCTCAGCAAAAATCTTCCCTGCACTGTATTCCCGACAGCAATAGAAAAATGTACTGGCCACTTTACATCATTACACGAACGATAAACACAGTTAATAAAGATGCGAGATGGGCTGCCTTGTCTCAAGATTATCTTCCGAGCTTACAAAAGCGCAGAAGTGGTTTTCAAATTTTATTAGGCCATCTGCATTCGTTGCGATGCGACCCTCACCGATGTTGAGGAGTTATTGAGCAAAGAGTCCAGATTCTCGATCGTTGTAGAGTTGGACACTCATATTAGTTTTGAGCTTTAAACTTTCTATGTGTGCTCACAATGGCGAGGATTTGAGGCACACATTGATCTCGTCTGCCGCATTGCTTCACTTGATGACCAGCAGCATCTGTCGGAATTCGCCTGCGAGCAAGACAACGACTCCACCCATCAACATTCCATTATCATGGATGTCTTGCGAGCTTCTGTTGAGAGCCTCGATCACACGCTTGTGTGACATCGAGCGTTCATCCCATTCAATTAATTTGCACTGCTGCAACAGAGCCGCACGGCCACTGGTCTTGCTTACACTGCAAGTGGGCGTTTACTCACTCGCAAGGTTCAAAGATAGCTTGAATAGCGAGTGTGCTGTTCTTCCTCTACTGAGCAAGGTCGCGGCTATACCAGGGGACGCAACAGCTAGTGCGACATTCCTGGCCTTGCACAACTGGGCCAGCAGCAAATTAAACAGGACTGTCTTCCCAGTGCCCTTAGGTGCGTCCAAGAAAAGAAGACCCTTTGCTCTGGTAATAGCAGGGGCTCAGTTTGGCAACTTGGGCCTCCAAGGCTGTTGTGTCGTAACTGAGTTCTCTGAACAAATCAGTAGACAACTCTCCTGATGGTTGTAGGGTGGGCATGTCGAAATAAGACAGCCGTTTCCCCACCACCAAGAAAACTTTATCCTCAAATAGCTTAAGAGTCGTTAAAATATATTTCATCACTGGCCTGTCCTGTCCCTTGGTATTGATGCGCAATGTATTTTATATTTGTTCCAAAGTGCCATAGGGTTCGAGAGTTCACAGGTTCTCAGCATGTTAAAAAAGAGCTCTCTCAGCTTGGTTGATGACAAGCACAATAGTTTCCTTTATTGCAGCATCCCAATGGCCATCATCTTCCAAAAGTTCCATCGCCTCACATGCTTCCTGGAATGTGACTCTTACTTGTCCATCGACTGTTTTCAAAGCCTGAAAACTGATGGGGCCACGGAGCTGGATCAGAAGCAAACGTACACAATAACACTCAAAATGTGTTACATGCACTGTGCAAATTCTGCCCAGGGCATCTGACGCCTTCACATTTTGCCATCTTTCGACCGGGGTGCCCTGCACATGTCGTTTCCATTTTTTCTTCCATGTGTAGTATTTTGTCACATCGGTGTACAGCAATGTTCTGGCAAAGTCGTCTGTCTGGCACAGACGGAAAAATGCAGTGAGGGTGGTAGTGGACGGTGCCGGTATTGAAAGACAACCGTCTCTCGTCTTCCATATGTTTTTTGTATAGTTTCTGTAAAGTTATAATTTATTTAATGCCGCTAGATTATCATTTTGTTAAAACTTGAACCCCACTCTTTTCAAGGCTTGAGGAATAACATTTTTATTTCAGGTGTTAGAATATTAGTTAATACTGCATGGTTTTTCTTTTTTTGTTATGTTAATAATTTATTATTATATTAATTAATGTGGCATAAGTACGGCTTCTCTGCTACGCCACTGTCCCTGTGAGAATGTGCAGTTCTTTTACCTTTAAGTGTGTGTGTGAATCTATGGCTGTTTGAATGTGAGGAGTGACAGCTCGCTTTGCATCGTTCTCTCTGGCTCAGTATCGACAGCTGCTGATACTACCAAAGAGGTTTCCACATCCTTTGGTCGCAAGCTGGTTGGCGAGTCTCTCGGTCCCCCACCACCGCTGTTTTCATGGTTTCTCCTGCTTCCAGTGGCTTCCCGCGCCCTGATGGCCACGGGGCTATTCATTCTCGGCTGGTCGGCTGGCGAGGTAAGGTTGGTTCTACTCTTGTTTCTGGAGATGGTAGTATTTCATTGACTAGCATTGACTTATATTTGCGAACTTAAAAATCATTTATTATGAAATATTTTCTCTGATCGTATGCGGAAATGTGTTCTCGTTTTGCAATTCAGTGATTTCCAATAGATAAACACGGTGTGTGTGATTCTAGTTGCAGTTTGATAACGGCCTGGTATGTTAAAACCTTTGTGATCATGTGGCGGCGTATGAACTCTGTGCAAATACATTCTAGCTTTGTGGGTTCCGATTTCTAATAGGTGATATGTTCATTTTGTGCAGTGCATGTATAAATCTTCTCAACGTTTCCTTCCATGTGTGATATGTCTTCCACGTGGTTGGTTCATAGAACAAAGCCTTCAGCTTCCACTCTTGTTTGTTCCATGCCCATCAGGCAAGTAATTATGCGGGTATCCTTCTGATTTCCACTAATATTTCCTGATCTTCTCTCCCCGCCTATTTTAATGTTACTGTTTCTTCTCCGATTTGTAGTACGAACTCTGTCTGTGTCTGTAATTCTGTCTGAGCCTTGTACAACCTCCTTTAATAGCCTCCTTATGTAATTCTAAACATTTCTATGGGTTGCATGCGGTGAGTCTTGTTTTTATATTTTCGACTTCGTAATTATTTCACTTTTACGAGTTTTGGAGAAGGACTTCATCCGTCTCTGTAATCACTCCCTATCGTAGCTGCATTTCTTTCGCTTCTTCGTGTAATTCTGAACATTTCTATGGGTTACATGCCATAATTCGTATTTTATTTTTTCCGACTTGTGATTATTTCATTTTTGTGTTTTTTTGAGACTTGACATCATCCGTCTCTGTAATCGCCCCCTATCGCGTGTGGCTGTATTTCATTCGCTTCCTTATATAATTCTAAGCATTTCTATGGGTTACATGCAGTAGTTAATTTTCTTTATTTTTCGGAATCTGAGTTTATTCAATTTTATCGTCTTTCGGAACCACGTGGATCCGAGTTCCGACTTTTGGGGTTTGCAGGTAGCCGCCTGAGTTCACGCCACTTCTCTTATAAAACCAGTACCTAGCTCGATGTCTAACAGACTGCAACTTAGGAATCCACCGTGATTTTGTATAATGACCCCAATTTTCAACCACTTCACCTTCAGTGGATAGCGTTCATGTAACACAGCCGTGCGTCGCCGTTAGCGTGTTTGCTCACGGTCCAGTTCAGATATAGTTTAACTTGGCTATACACACGCATCATCTCAAAACAGGCACGACAGACCAGACCCAGCTCCAAAGTGTTTTTGTACATTGTGTTTTGTGCTTCCTCGGACTTGCTGAATTTCGGCTACGACAGCGGCGCCTGCTTCCGCCTCGTCTCAGCACGCTGTTTTTGGTGAGTTTCCTGTGGCATTGCGTGTGTGTGAGAGAATGAGTGTTGTTTGTGAAACCTCCCCCCCCTCCCAGTAGCATTAAATCATGTATAATTTAGGCTGGGCACCATCCGCATTAATCCATGTAAGAGATGCATTTTATTGTATATACAAAATTGGTTCCCCATTTTGCTTGTTTTTTACATGAATAAACATGTTTAAGTTCAGCATATTCTGTAAGTTGCCTATAAATTGTAGTTTTAGAGCACCTTTCCTCTTTAATTAATATTGTTCTTCACAAGTGCTGAGAACAAGATCAAATGCAAATTATATCCTAATTTTGTTGCGCCATAAATATTTTCTTAGGCACCTTTCTAAGATAACTTTAATTGTGGTGGCTTGCTTATTAATGTCTGTATGTAATAACGTGTGTGCTGCTATGTATATTGACCACTGTTAACTTCCTGTTACTGAAGTAATTTGAAGCGAGTCCGTTCTCAGTTTCGGCCAGGGAACAAGGCTTTATAGCAGGGAGTAACCAGTAGTTCACACGGACCTTATTTGCTAATTTTAGTGATTAAGCAAGGCTCTTCTTGCGTACATATGACGACTTTTACTATTCGATCGCGCAAATTCGACTTCATAAAGTACACGCGCTCGCCATTGGGAAGGTGCACCAGTAGGTGTGTCACTGTCGGCTGCCTCTCGTGAAGTGGCAAGCCCAATATCCGTCATGAAGCTTCATTGCTGCTGACATATCGACCACCTCTAAACATCTGCACTTCGTCTCTTGAATCAATATTAGCATAGCCCTGCTGTTGCACATTAAATATCGCCTGGTCACTGCCTTTGTTTATGTATTTGCAAATGTATGTAATTGCTTTAACCGAGTTACAGTACTCCACATTAATGTGGGCATTAAATATTTTGCAAAGCAGTGGTGAGTATAGAACTACCCAGATGTTGTCCAGTACAATTTCTTGTGCCATACCTCTCAGTTTCAGTGTGATTGTATGTCCCCAATCCTCGGGCGCTCAACGTCTCTACAATGGATATCCATTCTCGCTTGTTTGTGTCTCTTTTAACAGTGGCCGAGGATACTTTTTGCTGCATTTTCTATCCTTCATGCATGGAAACATAGGATTCAGCATTCCGCAAGGACCATGGAGTAGGTTCTCAGTGACCGTGTCATATAGCTGCTTGTCCACATTGGGGTCAGATAGCTCTGCTGATATCAGTGCATCGATTTGGTTCAGTCGCAATTTCTGTTTTAACCATAATAGCAAGTGCACATGCGGCAAGGCACACTTTTGCCACTCAATGGAATACATGAAACATTGCACTTCACCAAAAACTTGCCCTTTCGCAAGGAGGGCCACCAGGTTTTGTACTGTAATCTTAAAAAGGTGCACTACCATTTCATGACGATCTGTTGGTTTCTGCCCGACCATCAGGTCTTCCCTGATCTCGGCCCAGGTGGGGTTGCAATAAAGGTCCACCATTGTTCCGGACATAGGAAAATGCGTCATGAGTATATTCGTGAAGACACCTTGGACTATTGACAAATGATGACGGGAGAATGACCATCTGACCTAAGTTCTTCGAATTTACAATGGCATCATTCCTAATTGCGTCTTGGAGATGGACGTAATTCTCCGCATGCAGCTTTCTTTGGTTTAGCGCTATGAACCTTAGACGTTTAGTCTCCATCTTCACGTACATGTCTACCAAAAATTTTGACAAAAGTACTCTACACTTCAACGGCAAGTTGAAGTCGTGTTCGCGGATCATCAGGTGAAATGCATAGAAATCCTTACATGTAACTTTTTTGTTTGGATTCGTTTGGCCAGTCGCACGATTCATTGGAGGAATACCGAAATAATATCTTTCTTGCCCTTTCAAAAACACAATGGGATACTGTAGAGCATCATAATAGTGGTGCGTGTCTGCGATCCTGGTGACAGAGTCGTCTTGCTTGCACAGGACAATGTCTCTGGGGGCGGTATGATCAGCACCTGCGACCACAGCCGCGACCTCGGCCACGATCGGTGCATTGTAGCGCCGTTTTGTGCTGCCCGCTTGGCACACGATCTGCATGAATCACCACCTTGCAGCTATCGTATGGCATGTTATAAACTTGTGCACCAATATGTTGTGATCATGCATAACTTTCTGAATCTTCTGTACAGTTACGTGTTCAACTTCATGAATAATTTAACACTGTCTGTCAGTCTCTCTCTTGTCATCCCATATAAAGTAAATTTGCAAAAATTTAGCTTCACCATTGGACGAAGGTAAAAGGCACCAAAGTTTATGGTGCACTTGTCCCTGCACCGTGAAGGTGGGGAAAACCCAGGCATGGCTAGAATTCCATCTGCCCCAAAGGTGGTCATGTGAAAACATGCATTATATTTCCTTATGCAATTTAGGAACTGATGTGACTCGTCGGTGTCTCCAGAAAATAGCTCCTTTAAAGGATCCACTGGCTCTTCTAACGTAGGTACGGATACCTTGCCCTCAGAGCAACACTTTCCCGGCGTTTCTTTCTTCTATTTAAGTGCCCCATAAAATCTGCATGCCTTGTTCATACAGTCAATATTTATGTGTCTATGGTTATTGTAATCGATAACTGGTTCATACTTGAAAGAACAATTTTTTTAAAACCCCAGTTATTAATGGAAAAAAAACGTGCCGACATTGAACTTGTTGTGCAACAGCTTGTCGGCGTGCGTCGTCTTCTTTGGCCGTCTCAGAAACACGAAGAGATGCAGTGCGTTCGGTGTTCTACTGACGGCCGGCCACAGAGGCCGAGGGGACTGAGGCGCTTCAGTCACGGTCTGCACTGCCACTACGGTCGGGGGTTCGAATCCCCCCTCGGACATGGATATTTGTGCCGTCCTAGTTCGTAAGTAGTTTGTAAGTTTAGGGACTGATGACCCAGTAGTTAAGTCCCATAAGGTGTACAAACATTTGAACATTTCTACTGACGGCGAGCATCAGCTTGCGCATCGGTTTCAGTCGCTCGAACAACTGCCTGCCGCTCCGCCTGCTCAATTCTCCGCTTTTCATCAAATGAAGGCGATTGTTGCTGTCTAGCTACTTTCATAGCTCGAGTGCGTTTGGAGCTCCGAGATGGATTTGACTTGCATTTGCCAGGCATTTGAAACTTAAACAGTAATACTTTAACTGTTGTTGTAAAATATCCAATCTAAACAACAAATTGTAATAAGTAAGTACATAACAACAATACAGAAATCGAAAACAAATGCCAAGTATAGGAACGAAATAAATAGCAAATCTAACAGAGAAAAAACTGCCGAGATTCTACAAAAAGTAAGCGAATGAACGAAAGAAATAACGAACCTAACTGCTAAACTATCGATATCTCACAAATAAGAAGTAAACGAACGAAAGAAACAATAATTCCAAGTAAAGTAACAAAATAAACAACAAATCTAACAGAGAAACGAACTGTTGAGATCCTACAAATGCAAAACGACCCAACAAAAGAAACAACAAATATAAAGAATATAGAAACTGTCCTCATCCTATAAATACGAACTAAACGTATAAAAGAAACAATAAATATAACAGGAAAACAAACCAACTAAGTCTTAAAAGCCAACAAAATCACCTGTCAAAGTATGAATCACTGAAATGTAACCAGCAAAGTCATGTCAATATACTAAAAGCAAACGTTCGAATCCTATAAACAACCGAAATCACCAAAGAAACTATTATTCATGTCACAGAATTTCGAGAACATCATAATGGTCGAACATCTATAGCTGGAGGTGAATGTCCAATACATATAATCGAAAAACAAGGAGAAAACAATATTTAAGAACATGGACAATATCACAGCTGAATATACATTATAACAGGGTGACCATATTTTTCCAACCAGAAAACAGTTCATATTAATTAAAATTCCAAAGATGTAATATTTATTTATTTATTCATTTCAAAAGGAGAAAATATAAAAATCCAGTAAATGAAACAGGCAAAATGGAGTACAGACGACTAAAAAATGAGATTGACAGGAAGTGCAAAATGGCTAAGCAGGAGTGGCTAGAAGCCAAATGCAAATATGTAGAAGAATGTATAACAAGGGGAAAAGTAGATACCGCCTACAGGAAAATAAAAGAGACATTTGGGGACAAGAAAGGCAACTCTACGAATATCAGGAAATCGGATGGGAAACCAGTTCTCAGCAAAGAAGGGAAAGCTGAAAGGTGGAAAGAGTACATAGAGCAGCTCTACAAAGGAAACGAATTTAGAGACGATGTTGTAGGAAGGGAAGAGGAAGTAGATCAAGATGAAATAGGAGATACTATACTGAGAGATGAATTTGACAGAGCCTTGAAAGACCTAGGTCGGAACAAGGCCCCAGGAGTAGATGACATACCCTCAGAGCTACTAAAGTCTCTGGGAGAGCCAACCCTGACAAGACTATTTGAATTGGTGTGTAGGATGTATGAGACAGGCGAAATGCCCTCAGACTTTAAGAAAAATGTAATAATCCCCATTCCAAAGAAATCAGGTGCAGACAGGTGTGAAAATTACAGAACCATCAGTCTGATAAGCCATGGTTGCAAAATTTTAACGCGAATTATCTACAGGTAATTGGAAAAGCTTGTAGAAGTTGACGTCGGGGAAGATCAGTTTGGATTGAGGAGGAACATAGGAACCCGGGAGGCAATACTCACTTCACATCTTATCTTAGAAGATAGATTAAGGAAAGGCAAACCTAAATTAATAGCTTTTGTAGATTTGGAGAAAGCATTTGACAATGTTGACTGGAATACACTCTTTCAAATTCTGAAGTCAGCAGGGGTAAAATACAGGGAAAGGAGAGTTATTTACAACTTGTACAAAAGCCAGACTGCAATTATTAGACTCGAAGGGCATAAAAGGGAAGCATCAGTTGGGAAGGGTGTAAGACAGGGTTGTAGCCTTTCTCCGATGTTAATCAATTTGTACATCGAGCAGGTGGTGAAGGAAAGCAAGGAAAAATTTGGAATAGGGATTAACGTTCAGGGGGAAGAAATAAAAACATTGCGTTTTGCTGATGACATTGTAATTCTGTCGGAGACAGCAAAGGATCTGGAAGAGCAGTTGAATGGAATGGACAGTGTGTTGAAGAGAGCGTATAAAATGAACATTAACAAGAACAAAACAGAAAAGCGGTCTTAGAAAATCAGGCGATGCTGATGGAATTAGATTAGGTAACGAAACAATGAAGGTGGTAGATGAGTTTTGTTACTTGGGTAGTAAAATAACATGCGATGGTCGCAGTACAGAGGATATAAAATGCAGAATGGCAATGGGAAGAAAAGCATTTTTGAAAAAGAGAAATTTGCTAACATCGAATATTAATTTAAGGGTAAGGAAGTCTTTTCTGAAGGCATTTGTGTGGAGTGTTGCCTTGTACGGGAGTGAAACATGGACGATAAGCAGTGCGGACAGGAAGAGAATAGAGGCTTTTGAAATGTGGTGCTACAGAAGAATGCTGAAGATTAGGTGGGTAGATCGCATAACTAATGAAGAGGTACTGAACAGAATTGGTGAGAAAAGGAATTTTTGGCATACCCTGACTAAAAGAAGGGATCACTTGGTAGGACACATTCTTAGACATGGGGGAATCGTAAATTTAGCATTGGAGGGAAGTGTGTGGGGTAAAAATCGCAGAGGGAGACCAAGAGACGCGATAGTAAGCAGATTCAAGTGGATGTGGGTTGCCGTTCTTATGAGGAGATGAAAAGGCTTGCTCGGGATAGAGTAGGGTGGAGAGCTGCATCAAACCAGTCTCCTGACTGAAGACCATAACAACAACAACAACATTTCAAAATACATACATTTAACATTCCCGACCCTGATTAGAGCACTGAACCCATAAGGTTGTTGTCCACTGCAAATCAAGTACAGTGTGGCTATTTCCAAGGCTACAAACCCCAGATGCAGAAGTCAATGAGTGGAGGTACAGCTCTCAAAAAATAAAAATGTAAATCCTAGGGGAGATTTGAACACGGGACCTTCTGTTTCACAATCAAATACTATTCCACAGGACAACAAGGACACTGTCTTTCATGGCTATCAAATGTTGCATATCTTGTGGCTGATCCATTAATTTTTATATTTTTCTTATTTGCCTACTTTTGCCTGTTTCGCGCTTGATCTGTGTTTTTGGCGGGCTATCCATTGCATCATCATATCATTAAATCTGATGGGGCTGCTGTGGGAAGTTTCCTTTGTGAGAAGTTATAAAAGAGTATAACATGCATAAAAAATGGAAAGTGTAGAGTACATAGAGAAGAAGTTGAAAAAGAGTACTTGTACTCTATAAAGAGTACGTCTGGTCACACTGCATTATAAGTCCTGAGAAATATTTTCATGAGGATACATTGTCACAGAGTATAGTGTTGATTATATGGTAAGGTAATAGTTCGGCACTTCCGCATTCATAAATCGAAGACTTGAATTTAAAAAAAAAAGGCTTTATGTACGAAAATTATCAATCTGCGAAAAATGGAACTACATGAGGATAACAATGTGCATAAAGTTTCGGAATACGGGCCGGCCACAGTGACCATGGGGACTGAGGCGCTCCAGTCACGGTCTGCACGACCACTACAGTCGGGGGTTCGAATCCCCCCTCGGGTATGTATATTTGTGCCGTCCTTAGTTGTAGCTAGTTCATAAGTAGTTTGTAAGCTCTACAAACATTTGAACATTTTGGAATGCAGAACGTTTCATATGTTAATTGCAGTGGGTGTTACACCACCTGCCATTTGTTGAGTGTATTTACAACTACTTTTGTTGCAGTTGGCGCTATTTATAAGTGGCAGTTTGCACTTTTAACACATAAGAGGGCTTGGTATCTAGATAGCATTCTACACAAAACATCAATGTTTTTTCTTGTCATGGTAATAAGAGCATATATTTTTATTTAAGGTGTTTAATTTATATATGTACATCCTTCATTTGTTACAAGTGAAAATGAGCATGGCATAAAGGCTAACATTCAGATTTCTTGTAATTATTTCAGTTAAGCAGTATTGGCAGTATCCCAGAATCTTTTTTTCAAATTCGAAAGTAAAAAGGATAACAGTAACAAAGAAAAAAATTACATATAACAGGATGCTAACCAGTAATAATAACAATAATAATAATTTTATTGTTGTTAGGCCATTATGGCAATAGACAAAGTCAAATACATAATACAATACAGTTATGGCAGTAGATATGCCAAATACATAATATAAGACATTTGATAATATAACACAGCATTACATTTCTGTTTTATAGTCGCTACATTCTGTTATATCATAAAATGGGAGGTCAATTAACCAGTCATATGGCGTTTGCTTGAACGAGGCTTCCGGTAGATCTTCTAGGTTCTGTGCGAGCTTATTAAATAATTTATGCCCTACATGTTCATAACTGTTTTGAGATTTTGACAGTCTATGGTATGGGATGTTGATAAATGTATTGTCTCTTGTGCTGTAGCAAAGTACATTTTCTCTACGCATCTCTGCTTATGTATTAGAAGCTTCTTATGACTGTTACATATTTGTATTCATATATTTCAAATAAGTAATTTTTGTTACGGATTATAGTGTTGTTTGTGTTGTACAGTAATAAATGGAACTACATCAGCGTAACAGTGAGAAGAAAGGTTCGGAACACAGAACATCTCAGATAACTGCATCGGGTGTTACACTGCCTGCCATCTGTTGAGTGCATTTGCTATTACTTGCATTGCAGTTGGCGGAAGCGTCTTACAACCGTTACATATTTCTTTTCATATGTTTCACATAAATATCTTGTAATACACATTTTGAAAGGTAGCCTATTACCTAATCCAGGACATAAGCAATCTCTATACGAAATTTCATATAAATCAATGCTGCTGTTTTTGCATGATGTGGTAACATACATACAAATTTTCACATTTATAATATGTATAGAATTCACATTCGTTGTCTTTAGCAATTATAAAGCAAATTATCACCTTTCTACCTAATATAGATACAAGGCTTTGCTTCACAACAAATTTTTCAGATGGCAATGTTGAATACAATACTTCGGCCAAACATGTAAGTGCTGCCACCAGGTAAAATAATGCTAATAACTGAAAACTCATTCCACCATATCCCTAAAGAGCATACGAGTGAAAAGTATGACAGATGGCTCACATATAGCTACTCTCAATTGCTAGTTGCGACTTTCATTTGTGACTTGTCATAACCAAGTTACATGAAATACGAAAAAGCGCTATTGCTGCACATGTTAATTAAAACATGAATCTATCAAACCTACATTTAGTATTTCTTCGTCACCTGTTCATTGTAATGAGGTTGATTCGCCCACATAAGATTGCATTGTTCCAATTTTAATGACAACTGAAGTTGGAAGAATGTAATCCTTACAGCACTTGCTGTGACGTTGAAGCCCTGCTCGTACTTTAAGTATAACATTCAACATCTCAAAGTTCATTTTATTGTGTAGTTTCGTTTTAACCACATTCATCTGGCTAAATACTCTTTCAACTTCCCTATTAGACCACACAAGAACGAGCGTAGATAATGCGAATGAAACCAGCTCGAAACAGATTTTCTCCAGTCGAATCTCTGTACTTCTTAACCTCATCGCAGAATGTTACACTATTGGATGTATTGTTCCACTTAATAAATGATAATGTATCCCACTGTATTTAGATGGCTTCTATATTCCGACAGTGGTATCAAAGGCTCTTTCACTCTGCTTAAGCAATGTGTTACAGACAACAAGGAAACCTTCCGTAACACTTCTACATTGTCAGGCAGTCCCTGCTGCAACTGTTTTATTGAAGCTGTTTCAAAGTTAACACAACGTTCCCTGACCATTTTCTCCTTTTGTTGATCGCATTCACCAGCTAGACATAGCGGGTCAACTATTTTTTCAAAGTTGTAGCCTACATATGGCTTTGGATCTAAATAATCCGTCACATTATCTTTGAAGCAATTAAACTATCTTGTTGGATTAATCATCCTTCTGCATACTGATTAAACAACTACTGTGAGATCTGACAACAGTTTTGTAGGATCTACGTTATTAGATGGAAATTCTTTCATTACATGTTTAATTCCTTTACAACAGAATGTACAAACACGAGAAATGCACATTCCCATCATCACTATATAGCTTGAAGCGCGTTTGTTTATTATTGATGCGTCTAACTACAGTTCTTTGTAGGTGCGGTGGTGACGAAAAAGATGTAAAATAACATTGATTGCACGGAAGTATTTATTGTGTTAAACATACACTGAATTAGCACAAATAGTTAGTTCTTTGATCGCTGGTCCCGGAGGGCGTACACTCCACAGCGATCGAGGTCATTGGCCGGTCGTATGACAGCGCGACGGACGCGTGTCCGCGGATAACGCGCGTTTTCTATGTGCGGCGCGATAAATACCGCCTGTCGCGACGGATGAACGGTACACCACTAAAGGGCCCTACACACGATGCGATTTATTGGACCAATTCGTTGGTCAACGATAAATTGGGCGGTTTTAGGCACTACCCGACCAACATTCCATGTCGGCCAGTTGGTTGTGCCTGACCACCCGATCTCCGATTCCCCCACCACTTCACCCGACAAATTGTACCGTGTGTAGCGCATCCCAACCAACTTCCATGCCTGAGGTCGTCTGCACAGCGAATACATGAAAACAAAAACAGTTCGACATACAGACACCAGAACAGGGTGGCGGTGCGTGCAGTTGTTCGGAACGTGTGTAGCCTGCTACCAATTGGTTGGTATGTTGGTCAAACGATAAATCGGAGCGTGTGTGGGGGCCTTAACTCTCGCATGTGTGTATGTGTGGGGAGCTCATTTTCAGCTCGACCCACGTGGTCCACGGCCACGCGTAGGAACTGAGGAGGTAAAAGACATCCACTCGACTCAGTCCTACAGCTCGCACTACTCTCCTTCGGCGACGATTTTTGCCGATGAAAGGAACTGTGCACGTCAGCAGATACTTGATGCCACTGCCTTGTGCTAGCTGTCTGCCGCACGTGTTTCTGTTGTAAGGCAGCCAGGCCGCCACACAGATCCTCCCTTGGAGAGCGGAGCCTGGCTGCCACAAGCTCATGTAATACTTCTGCCGTGTAACATTTTCCTTTTTACCTTAGGATACCGCAATGGGTTCTCAGTTCCAGCCACTGATCTAAAATTCTGCCAACAGCAGGCTCAATTGATAGCCACCTAGTTGAACATGCTTTTACAAACTTCAGTGGGCAATTGCCATAATTAATTAAACAATAAATCTGTGCATATACTTGCTGCCTAACAGATGATTTGGGAAACCAATTGTAGGTATCATGAACAATGAATTGAAGGTGCCATGGAAGCACAATTTCAGATGCAGTAGACACTGCTAGCTTCAATGAGTGGCACAAACACTTTACCAGAATTAAATTTTGCACATCTTTTTTTAATTTCTGGTACAATCCATTAACAATGCCGATATTTACACTAGCATTATCTATTCCGAGTGCTTGTAGATTAGACAATTTAAGATGTATTTGTTTAGTGTGTTCTTAATGGCAAATACAATAGAATCTGAACTGACTTTTTAAAGGGCAGAAACTTCTAGAAAAGTTGGAACTATCTTCCCACAGTTCTCACTGCAGTACTGAATAACTATCACCAAATGTCTGCTTACACTAATGTCTGTTGATTTGTCAATAAGCAAACTAAAAGGTCCATCCCCTATAACTTTGCAGAGATCTTCGTTGAAGTGACTTGCTAAGACGTTCTTAATAACGGCACTACATTTTGTATGGTGCATGTGAATATTCTGCTCTGTGTTGCTATCATGGAATTTTGAACTGCAGACTTCACCAAGATGATCAGCTGCCATTATAGCAGTATTCGCACATATGAATAGTGCAAGAGATCCTTCAGCATGGTTCAGATTAGATTACATTATATTAGTTTTTCGTTCTGTAGATCCATGTTGAGGAGACCCTTGTGGATGTGGAACATGTCAAGAAACAAAATTTACAAGCTGAATAAAAGATAATAATTTTTAAGGTTTTTTTTCTTAAGCTGATAATATAATAATACTAATATAGTAGAAATACCGATATGTGCATCATTTGGTACAATTTAGAAATTCACTAATGGAGTAGAAGGGGTTGGCCACTAGAAAGTCTTTTAGGTTCCTCTTAAACTGATCTTTATTTGTAACTAAATTTTTTATACTTGACGGTAAATTATTGAAAATTTGTGTTCCTGTTTAGTGGAGCCCTTTTTGAACTAAAGTAAGTAGTTTTAAGTTCTTGTGTATATCATTTTTATTCCTAGTATTGTATGTATGAACTGAGCTGTTTATTGGGAAAAGGGATATATTATTTATGAAAAATTTCATTAAGGAATAAATATACTGAGAGGTAGTAGTTAATGTATCCAGTTCTTTGAAGAGGCTTCTACAGGCTGTCCGTGAATTTACTCCACAAATAATACATATTACACGCTTTTGGACTCTGAAGACTTTTGACTGACTTGAAGAGTTACCCCAAAATATTATACCATATGACATTATGGAATGAAGGTAAGCAAAGTATGCAAGCTTTGTTAGTTTTATGTCGCTTATGTCTGATAACACTCATATTGGAAATACAGATTTGTTGAATCGTTTCTGCACTTCTGTGGTGTGCTCCTCCCAATTATATTTATTATCAAGCTGTAATCCCAGGAATTTAATACTGTCAACCTCTTCTATCTGCTCTTCTTCATACTTAATGCATATGCTGGCAGGAAATCTCTTACATGTTCTGAACTGCATGTAGTCAGTCTTTCCAAAGTTTAATGATAATGAGTTGGCTTTAAACCATTTATTAATGTTCATGAAAATATGATTAGCAAACTATTCTATAACTATGATTGACATAGTTTTTATTGCTATACTTGTATCATCTGCAAACAAAACCAACTCTGCTTCTGGTAGCGTAACTGATGAGAGGTCATTAATGTACACAATAAAAAGCAATGGCCCTAAGATGAATCCTTGTGGGACACCACATGTAATTTCTTCCCAATCCGATGATGACTGTTGGCTTAATTCACTAGTTACTTGCACTGACACATAGTAGTATTCTTTCAATCAATTTGGATTTTAATTTTTTCCTACAGTTCGAAAAAAAAGCCAGAAAAAAGCTAAATGGTCGTAAAAAAAGCCTTACTTCTGGAGCCCGGCTAAATCACTCATTTTCCAGCCAAATGACATAAAAAAGAAGCCAGATTTAGCTCTAAAAAAGCTGACTTGGCAACACTGGTTAAAGTGTAGCAGGCAGTGGCTAGCCGTTGAGGAGTTCTTATATCCCAAGCATAAGTTTCTTTCTCCCAATCAAATTCGCTGTTACATTATCCAAAGAACGACGACTTTGGAAAGTGACGTGGAAACGATATTTACTTGTTCCTTCCATGTCACAAACGCGATCTTGATTTACAGTACATCTCACAGTTTTGGTTTTATAAATCGCAGTAAACCATTTCAGGGCAACAGCAAATTAACGATGAATTACAAAATCATCTCTGGATGAATTTATTATAACTAAATGTAATTAAAATCATATTAACATTGAGAAACAAACTTGTGGGAACTAGTATATAAAATATGAAGGGACTAATAACGTCGAGTTGCTGTAGCATAATGGGTAGAGTGGTGGACTACAATGCAAGAGGTTCTGTGATCAAAGCTTGTCGCATGCAAAAAATATTTTTTATCTTATCGTTTGTAAAACATTGTAGGAATTATTTATCCACAACACTTTGTGGGATTTTCTTATTTACTTAACAGTTGTATGTTATCCAGTACTCTTATATGGTGTCTCAGGAGTCAGTAACATCGATTTGGTGATTTTTATGTGTGACTGAAGAACGGAGAATGAAATTGCTGTTGCAAGTGGTACGATCAGCAATGACATTTATGTTCTTCCTTCTCACAAATATTTGACTTTGTTCCAACTATGCTGCGATTTTCGAGAATTTGATTGGAGACAGAACATGGAGAACGTTAAAATTGCTGGTACAGTAAGTGAAATGAGTATCAATGACATTTAGACCTACACCATTCGCTAGTTAGAAAGATTTGGGTATTTATTTCTAAATATCTCGTGATATCTAATTACAAGAATGCTGTTTCATGTTTCTCCCCAATATTTTGCTGCTTAGTTTCGAATATATCGCGATTTCCGAGAGTGTGCTTAGACTGATATTCCTTGTCACCAATATTTGGTAGTTTGTTTCTGGATATGTCACGATTGCAGTGTGTGTGATTAACTACGATCCCAACAGGATAAATTTAATTTCTGTTGCAAGTGCATACAGAATACTCAGAACAACAATGTCCGCTGACATCTCTACATCTGTTGTCGATAGCCCCCCGAATATACTGCCGGAGATGAAGCCAGATAAGTCTCTGGTCTCTGCAGCTCAAGATCTTTGCAGCAGAACTTTATTCATTTCATTCTTGTTTTGTGCTTGGTTTAGTGAAGAAAGGTTGTGTTCGTGTTTTCACGTGTATTGAATATTTTTGTCGTTTCGTATTTCTTACAGAAATGAGTCATTCGACATGTTATCAATGCTTTGTTTGTGACAAGAATTTGCTAAACACACAAATAACAACTCAGGGTTATAGTAAAATATTCAACGTATTCACATTTAGGAAATGGCACACAGATCACAATATATCACTTTACTTTGAGAGTACATTATCATTTGTAAGAGAATTGTTAAAAAAGGATGTTTTGACATAAAAGATTTCTAGGTGTTATACTGCGTCGTGATGTAAGAAGGCTATTACTTAAATAACCGACGTTTTGGCCAACATTACAGTGGCCTTCATCTGGGTATACTGATGTGATCAGTATACCCAGATGAAGGCCACTGTAACGTTGGCCGAAACGTCGGTTATTTAAGTTCAAATGTTTGTATAGCTTATGGGACTTAACTATGGGGTCATCAGTCCCTAAACTTACAAACTACTTATGAACTAGCTAAGACTAAGGACAGCACAAATATCCATGCCCGAGGGGGGATTCAAACCCCTGACCGTAGTGGCCGTGCAGACCGTGACTGGAGCGCCTCAGTCCCCTCGGCCACCGCGGCTGGCGGTTATTTTAGTAATAGCCTTCTTACATCGTGATGTGGTACAACACCCACAAAACTTTTATGTCATCTGACTCTGGCCACGGAATCCTACATATTTATAAGGATGCTTTTGTTATGCTAGGGAATGGTTGAAGGATTCTTCAAGCATACGTTTGCAGTAATACGGGATAAAGAGCGAGTGTAGGAGAAAGGAGGGTAAGATAACAGTAAGCTTTCGAATTTTTTCCTCCCCTTATTTTAGACCTGTCGTTTACATGAATACCTTAGAGAAACCATTAGAGTTTTGTTTCCAACTATAGATTTTGAAGTTTTTTTTAATGTAACATTTAAAGCGATTACTTTGACTTTTTTTAAATGATGTCAAACTCGTCATCTTTCCCTCCTTTGCGAGTAAGATGATGAACATAGGCATGTAATTTGGTAAAGTAAAACACAATTGGATAAAAAAAATTAAAAAAAACAACATTTATTTTAAGCACAGAAGTGGCATACATTTGCTTTGCGATTCGTATTTTCCACAGTGAGCTAGGTACAAGCAACATGGGACCATTTACGACAGCATGAACAACTATATAAAGTACCTAATTTACCACAGTCATTGCTGATTTCACAAAGTTCTTCTCTAACGAAATCGTGATCTTGATCATCGTTGTCTTCAGTGTAGTTGACTGATTTCGTGAAATTTAAGAGTGCCTCTTTACATCAATCACATTAAATTAATGATTCCTCGACGAATATGTGATGCATTCTTAAAATTTGCAAGTTTATTAACAAAAACCTTTCTCACGTGACGAAAATTTTGTATCGTCCGAAGAATACATTTTCGTAAAAAGTGCACATTTAGTCTTAATAATATGTTCTACACATCAAACTAATATGTAAATATAGTACAGTTCTTGCTGAACATATAGATGCCTACTCCAAATTTGTACACTTAATAATTTGCCTTATTAAGCTACTTGAAAGAAATATATGATTGAACAGCTGTTCTATGCCGGACATGACACACGGAGTACTTACTCAAGAAGGAGGGGAGGTAGCGAGAATGAACTACCTGCTCATAGCACATGCTTCGACGTTTTTCTCCATACGAAATTGAGAACTTACTCAGAGAACGTTCTTTTGCTCTGAGAATCTTCTCTGGAGCTTCTGCTCTTTTTTATTCATACTACCCATTATGTTGAGGAACTGCTAAGCAGTGGTTCGCTTCCTGGTTCCGACTACTTTTTTTCTTTTTTTACCTTGACTGCTAAAAGTTTTCTTACACTGTTATTAATCAAAAGGAATTCACATTTTGCGATATTTCGACATATTTACATATACAAGCACTTTCTCTAAAATGTGTGATGTTCTCTTTAGTGAAAATATCGCGAAATATTGACCAATGAATTGTAAAGATTGTCTTATAAACTATCTGCACATAAACTGAAAACGCACTATAATAATTAAGGTTCTAAATGTCATGCGGACTCAAATAATTTTAGATATAGATTACGTATTTAGAGTTGTGTGGCAACTGTCCTTTCTTAATAAGCCTGAAGTGTAACAGCAGCTGTTACACACAGTCTTGCGACGTATGTGCACTGTTTATGAGATAACTGTGCAAATACTGTAGCCATGTAGCCATTTCATGGATCTCAAGAGCTTTGTCTGTATTTTCTAGTAAATGTATGAAACTATTTGTATCAGCATGTCATTTGCAACATTAACTATAACAATGTGACAGCACTTTATGTGCAGGTACTGTAGTTCAGAAGACAGTGTTTACAATTTGTTGGGCCATATTTCACGGCACGTTCACTAAATAGAACAAACGCACTTTTAAGAAAAAGCGGTTGTACTTGCAAATATGTCGGAATATCGCAACTCGTAAATTCTATTCAATAAATGTGTCAAAAAACTTTTAACTGCAGGTCATCTGTCCCTAAACTTACAAACTACTTACGAACTACCTTAAACTAAAGACGACACAAATATCCATGCCCGAGGGGGATTCGAATCCCCGACGGCAGACAGTCGCACGCACCACAACACGGCGTTCCAGTATGCACGGCTAATTCGCCGCGGCTACTAAATAAACCTACAAAACAAAATATTTAGTGCCACCGCCACTTTCATCGTAAGCTAAATTGACATAATATCGCCAATTCTTCAGGTGCCACCATCAACGAAAAACGAATACAATCCGTTTCCTCTACAAGCCGATCTTTTCTGTCACCATTTGTGAAATAATAATACACCAGTGCCATTCATTCTCATGCAAATGACACTCGAAAACTAACATGTGAATATTCTCAATAACAAAACAGAAATTCATGTGGAACCTCAGCTCTGTTTTCCGTTTATTTATCAGGAAAGTATCCTCTGCTTTCTGTTGTGTCTTTTTACAGTTTAAGTTTCGAACTTTGAGTTTTAGACTGCTGGAAAGTCTTGCTTGTCATTTTAATAGCGCAGTATTACAGAAATATGGAATGTTACAGACACACTTCTATTACAGTAAGACTGAAGTCTTAGAATGATTCATATTTCGAATTTCAAAATATGAAGGTAGAAATATTTCCGTAAATTAAACAGCAGCAATGATAAACAGAAGCCCTGGACTCGCATAGCATCACAGTAGCATGGCCGTAGAGAGATCCATCTGTTCGTACGAGTAACTGGGGTCCGACGCACTACTGTCTCTAGACGCCTGTAGCATAAATTGAATCGTACTACAGTTCTGCCACATCCCCTCCACAAGGGCAGAAGGAGGCGGGGCAAGTTGTGCACATGACTAGTCTGCAGTAGCGCTTCCCTGCGGCAGAAAGCAAAAGCTTAACACTGTCAGCTGTTGCTGTCTTGTCTTCTGCTATCTATCTTTATATAAAAGGAAGTGTCCAGATTGTCTTACTGACTGATTGATTGATTGACTGACTCATCATCGCCCAGCCCAAACCACTTAAGATAGAAACTTAAAACTTGTACAGGTCGTTGATCTTACTCTGTAGGCATCACTTAAGAAGTGATTTTTCGATATTCCGTCCGTAAGGGGGTGAAATAGGGGATGAAACTTTTTTTGAAAATACGTAGCTATTCAGGCAATTTTGAAGCTAGAACTACAAAATTTCGGATTTTAATTCAGGGTTCGAATTTAAAAGACACGTGTTTCGGCATTTTTTGAAATTCGACAAATAAGGGGGGAAAATAGGTGACGCAAAAAAATTGATTTTCAAAAATATGTTGCTGTTAACTGAAATTTTAAGCTACAACTACGAAACTTCGGATATGGAATCTTGGTCAGGGTTAAAAATGATTTTTAGAATTTTTGGAAATTCAACAAGTAAGAGGGTCAAATAGAGGATCAAAAATTAATTTTGAAAACACGTTGCTATTGATACAGTTTTGAAGCTAGAGCTGCAAAAATTGATATTTGTATAGTTGGTTAGACGTTAAAAAATACGTGTTTCGGTATTGTTGGAAATTCAACCATCAACGAGGTTAAATTGGAGAGGGGGTGTTTGTCGAAAATATGTTGCTATTTTGAAGTTAGAACTACAAATTTTCGGATTTGGATTCGAATTTAAAAGACACGTGTTTCGGTATTTTTGGAAATTAGATCAATAAGGGGATGAAATACGGGATGCAAAAATTGATATTCAGAAATATGGTGCTGTTAACTCAAATTTCAAGCTATAACTACGAAACTTAATATATGGATTCTTGATCAGGATTAAAAAGAAACAACTGCTGCAGATCAAACAACCTATGCATGTGAAGCAGCGGGGGTTCAGCTAGTATTTTTATATTTTTGACGTCTTTAGCCCATGAATGTTTCTATTTTAGTGAAATTTCATAGTAGGTACTACCAAGGTTACGTTTCTCCATACTATCCCTACAATATGCTACATAAATTGCAAGCCTGAAGGAGTGGGACAGTTCTGAGTTACAAACAAAAATGATGGAATTGGAAAAGTGTAAACATTAACTCAGGCCTACCGGTACTGTAAATTTTATCTCATATATTATTTGATTTATGTTCTAATTACCATAGTGTCCACTACAGGAATAAAAAATTATGGTCTTTATCTGTCTGTGTTGACTGACTGCCACTGGTGTTTTTACTAATAAACAGTAAACTTAAATTCACACCTACGCTACTGGCAACGAGTTTAAAGAGAATAAAAGCTTGTGACAACACACATTCTTTTACGCAAGTCGACGAAGAGCCGTCCAATTTAAAGACTTGCAACTGGCCAACGAGCCACACGAAATTATTATTACAGGGAGATGACTGTAGCCCACGTCTTTGATGTGTATAATTATAAATGTTTCATAAATTATGTATTTAAAACGCACTTACAGCAAATGAGACATTCTATATCAGATGGTGAGAAATATATATATTTTATTTCATAAACTTGGCATAAATTACACACGTCGGCTCTAATATTCGGATATCGGTATAAGAATGTTGTCAGCATCATTCTTTACATTTTCTTCGATGGAAAGACGTGGGAGGTGCTTCCACACTCAATTGACATTCATTACAAAACTAATGTTTTTTTTTTTTTTTCTTTCTTTCTTTTTCACCGGTAGTTACATCTCGAATAGAAGAATAAAGTATTGAAGCTTCCCGTTTCGTTTGAGGCTACTAAAATCACATAAGGAAGGCAGTAATTCACTCTTGTGTTCAGACTGCTGTACAATATTTTCATGTTACTTTGCCGAGTCTGCTCTGGGAATGAAATTCACATTTCACACTACCTAACCTACACGTAAAATCACGTAAACTGTAAACAAAAGTGAGCGAAGCTTTTGCTGTCTGCCGCTTGGAAGCGCTACTGAAGACCAGTCACGTGCTCAAGAGACTCCGCCTCCTTCTACCCGTCTGGAGGGGGTTTGGCAGAACTGTAGTACGATTCAATTTACGCGACGCCTGTATCGTTGTCAACCAAAGATTATAGATTCTCCCGTACGTGAATTTATATCTTTAGCTTCGTTCGAGTTGCGGTTGCAACCGCGCTAAACCGTTCGAGTTGCGGTCGCCACCGTTCCAAACTAAATATGACTGCCATTGAGTCATTCGAGTTGTGGTGCGAAAGGAGTTGCAATCATTTGTGACCAAGGAGTTAAGTTTGTGACGGCAAGAGGAAATTCTTCTGACCGACTGCAAAGCGTTTAATAACCTTGCAGCAAGGAGAACCTCCTTGCACATGTGCAGAGAGTTTTGTATGTAGCTCGTTCCTTTTCCTCGAAGAAATGGAATGCAAAATTCAGGTTATTCTTTTAAACGGGCGGTAAATCGCAGTTTCGTAAAAATGTAATACATTATGGTAGCATTATTCCCTTTGGGGATTTTTCTGCCGATGTCTGACGTTTACATAATTCTAGCCATATTGAAAGTAGGATCTCGCTTCAAAAAATTAAATTTTGCCTCTTCCATACAAGCATCGGATTACAAAAATCAACAGTTACAAATAGTTTTCATATTCATTGCTTGTAGCGTAAAAAAAATATAATTACTTAGTCTATACGTAATACCTCTAGTACCAGCAGTGCATTTGCACACTGGACACATTTCAGACTCTTACTACCAACTTAATGAGTTCGAATTCATAACCTTTCTTGGAATTAGACAATTTACAGCATTGGTTACATTTGCTAATGGACAAAATTTTGGTTTATCAACATTGACATTAATTATTAGATAATTAGTATCAATAGACTGATGACCACGCAGTTTGGTCTGATAGATTTACAAACACGTGAAATAGTACAAATCGACAGCGAAATCTATGTCAAAATATAAGCCATAATTTAAATGTGTCCAATTCCTTTATTTAAAAAAAAGTAAAGTAAAATAGGATGTTAATGGTGAAACTGGTGTCTGGAGTTATTAAGAGCTTTGTTTAACAATTTGATGTAATTTCATTCAGTATAATTGATGATTTCAGATATCCATTACTTGATTAATGAAACAAAGAGTTTTGCATGTTGTTATGCTGCTTTACGTGGCACGTACTGAGTAATTCTCGTGATGAACATCAAAAATTTACGTACGTAACGTACGCTATTTCTGTGATTTAACTGCCTCTCTCGCACTGTAATCGGCTTTACGTTATAAAGTACTACCTCCTCCATCACACAAATACCACCACTGTTCTCCATATGGAATTTTCAGTGGCGTGGTGCCTCATAACCTCTGAAATACGACACAGCAAGGATAAAAATCAGCAGAATGCCACATCTACACGTCACATAAATATTTGTATGTAATAATCCAGTAAAGACTGAAAATGTATACTGCTCAGTATAATAACCTGTTGCTGTTGTGTTTCATTATTTTAAATCGTAAACCTTTCGTCTACGCAGCTGAGATAGCAAATGAGTCAACTAGCGTTTCAGGTGGCCAAACCACGAGAAAAAAGCGTTCGAGTTGGCGTTTGCAGTTGCAACTTGCTTGCGCAGTAGAGGTAGTCAGAAACAGTGGCGACTGGTAAATTTCTCGCCACTCGAACAGACCTATTGTAGCCTCATTACCCCGTGGAGTGTGGATAGCGTATGTTGTAATGTTATTTATGTATGAATGATCATGGGTTTATTGTTCGAGTGTTCTATGTGTTGACGTAGAGAAGAAGAGTAATCAATTGAAACTGTACGCTGTTGTTTTATGTTAGAACGAGGTAATTACTTATATATTATCGTGACAGCATGCGTTTTTTTTACTATGGTCAGTTCCTGTTGTAAACAAATTTGACAGATCAGTTTAGCTTGTGTAAATAATACCTGAAGCAGATTTAAACTGGTCTGTTAGTATGAAATTACTGTTATGTACTTCGTTTGTCAGTTGCTACCTGTTTTAGCAAGAGAAATACGGTAAAATTTCATGACGCTTCTCGTCGGGCTCCAGTGTTTATGTTGGCATCAGGTGAACAATTAAGTGTAGAATTGCGTTAATATTTTTCACGAGCTACAGAGTAAGTGTTATTGCTGCTCGTTTCACTCGCAGCAAAATTAATACTGTACCAGCTCTATGGTTGAGAGGTTCTTGTATGTACCCTTGTCCGTTCAGAAAAAAAATCGTTTTAATTTAAGTAGTCACGAAAAAACATTTATTAGTCATCTGAGTTGCCGTCATTACCAATTTACCATTGGTGTCAACGTAACCACTTCAGCCCGGCGAGAAGAGTCGTACAATTTAACCAGACAAACTTAAGAAATGTAGATTGAGGAAACAAATCAGTTACTGATCCTCCGCTGTAACATAATTGTTGCTGTGTAATGCGTTTGGAATTCATGAGAAATAATGTCACATTGGCGATGTATAATTAATTTTATATTAGCCTAAGTTTGCTATGAAAGAGAACACAATAGGTTTAGGAAGAAAAAATCTTCGTTCCAGGAGAAGGAGATGCTGTTTTTTGACAATTCTGCCGTTATTTTTCTTCTGTACTTAAATATTTCCGTACAAAGTGGTTATTATTTTGACTATGGGACATTTGTAAGAGGGTGCAAATAAAGTGCTGAGTTGACATTGTCCTGCATCTGTTATGGGCTTCTTGTTTTGGAGGCTTGCCTGACAATGCATATTGAAGTGTGCAGCAAATCCATGCCCTCATCATGGACCTGTGATTCTGCACTCATATTCCTGTCATGTTTGTGGTAATAGATAAAAAACACAGACAAATAATTTTTGAGTTGGCGTGTTACAAAATTATGATGTCAGTGTGGGATGGATATCTTTGTGTTAATTAACTATTCTTTAATTTGTGGATATTTTATATTGATTGCTTGTACTTTGTTAAGGGTGCTTATTAATTGTTGTACACACTTTGGCATTTAATACAAAATGAATAGCTTCTATAATTTGTTTGCAGTTGATTCAGAATGAGTATAGCCTCATCCCATTCTGACAAGGATCTTGACCTGTCGAATGCAAACAGAGCTGTATGGCTGGTCAAAGTAAGTACATCTACATATTTGTACGTTGGAGTAAGGTTTTGCTTATAATAACAATGGTTTGACTGAGGAAAGACAAAAATTTACACTGAGGAAATTTTGTCTATGGAAGGGTGGAACTACCAGGTCTATATTTACTCTCATGGTTTTGACAGATAGTGTTACCAACTTGGGAGTCTCACTGTATAGTACAAGGAAATAATATTTGGATTGTTTTCCCCAAACTTTATGCTCTTCTAACTTAGTACACTCATAAAGTAGTGTAAATCTAATAATAATCTTATAAGTGTAAGGGATTTCAAAATATCTTGGGGAAGGCTGTTTTTCATCATTGTGCCATTTATGCTATTTGTAATGCTATCATTGCACTTTATTTGAAATCTAATAAGTGTGTTGTTAAATATAGTTTTTCTGAAAGTTACACTTAGCTGTGATGAGTAGGTGATTCATGCAATGGCTGATGGGAAGGTCTTGCCCCCCCCACATTATAAATGTTCCGAGGATGAGAAGAGGCAAAGAGAATACAGCAGCTGAAGTTTACTGCTGTGCTGGCAACATTGACCTCAACAATGTGTAAAGTAAACATATCAATTCTAGGGGGAAATTAATATTTATAGTACACAACACCTGATAGTACGAAGCACTGTGCAGCACTTACGTGAGTCTGTCCCTGGACACATCCCACATTACACTGGCTGTGGCCAACCCGTGCTGGCGGAGTTGCTGGTGTTCAGCTAGTAGAACGCAATGCCTGGTGGCCAGGCCTTACTTGTTGCATCTGCTGTCCGGGTTGCACGCCTCGTGCAATCTTTCTGGCAGCTACTACACTCCTCTTTCTTCAGGAGGTACAAATCGGTGGTTCCCGAAGTTTGGAGGAGCAGCTCCTAGATCGACAGATGGCTTCCACATCCATATTGGTGCTGGAGTCAGGTGGATTGGCCAACCCTGTAGCTGGGACCTTCGATTATGTGCGGAAATGACCTGCGTGAAAATACCCCTGTCATCCCCCCACCGGAGCTCGGGACAGAACCGATGATAAGCTATCGAACTCTGGGTCCTTGACCATGTCAGTAGATGTTCATTCCAGCAGCTGCCAGATGAGTACTTTCATGTGCTAAGAAACAGGTGTTACTGCGCATGCTCTGCTACTATGACTTAAAATCCCTTTTTTTCCTTCCTAATAATGAATAAGTGTAACGAGAAATATCTGTTCTCAAGTGGAATTGCAGTGGCTTCGAAATAATCGAAAAACACGCTGCAAACACACACATCACATGATGGCTACCCCCACTGTAACTCAGACCATTCTGCGCAAATTGGCAGCTTGACTGTGCCAGATATATTTTTCTGGGTAGTGTCTGGCTGCTTGCGGCAAATGCTGGAATACCAAATAGCCACACTCCAAGTAGCCAGAAGCAATACAATTTCAGTGTTGCGCATCAAGCAGTCTGGCAGCTGCTGAAACGAACCTTAGGTGGGTGAGGAGGCGGTGTAGATGGAGGCGAAGGCTGCATGCTGGTGGCACCTTCCTCCTGAGACAGTGGGCCAACTCCAGGGGGGGAGCTCTTGGGGGGTATTCTCCATTGACTGTGGTGCTGATGTAGCCCCAGGGGGATGCCGCAGGCAAGCCTCCTCGTAATGGAGCGAAGTCACTGATGGGAAGGGGGTGAGGTTACCCTGAGGAACCGCTGTACTGGACAGGAGCATCTGCCATTGAGAAGCTGGTGCCTGTGGGTATGGGGGGTGGGAATCTATTCTGTGACGGAGCTGGTTTTGGTGATGACCTGCCTCCCAGGTGCCTACTCTTAATGGTGTAGAGCCTGCAGCCATTGTGGCGCAGGACAACTGCAGGAATCCAGCGAGGATTGTTAGCAAACCCCCATGCCCAGACTGACGTACCCAGCGGAAAACCTGGCACGAAGACAGGCGAGGATCAGGACAGAGGAGGTGTAGCAGAGCCTGTGGTTGGTGGCCATGGAGGAGCTCTGCAGGGCTGCAATTCCCCATTGGCGTAGTTCAATACGCCATCAAGAAAAAATGTCAACGCCTCCTCAGTGGGAAATGCCTGTAGGTACTTTTTCATTTGGGTCTTGAATGTACGCACCATTTGCTCAACTTCCCCATTTGATTGTGGATAAAAGGGGGTGAGCGAACATGATGAATGCTGAAGTGCTTAGAAAAGTCTCAAAAGGCTGAAAAAGAAACAGGGCCATTATCCGATATTAGAGTGACTGGCAGACCTTCCACCAAGAAAATTTTGGAGAGTGCTGGATGGCAAACTTGGAAGTGATTGAAGAGCAGCGAACCACATACGGGAAGTGTGAATATGTCTTAGTCATAATGAGCCATTAACCATTTAAAAACGGGCCCCTTGAAATCTATGTGGACGCACTCCTAGGGCTGGGTTGCAGGAGGCCAGGGAGAGAATGCCCCCGTGGGAGACGCTTGTTGGCTTGCACACTGGCAGCAAGCCGCCACTAGATTTTATATTTCTGTCAATGCCGGGTCAGTATACGTGTCTGTGAGCCAAAGACTTAGTATGTGAAATACCCCAGTGTTCCTTGTGTAACAGCTGGAGAAATTGACTTCGCAAACTCGTGGAAACCATCACATGGAGATCTATAACCACAGTTGAAAGAATCCCTCTTAAGACAGAGAGGTGGTCTTGCAGTAGTTGTGAAGAGTGTCAGAGGCACAGCCTGGAGGCCGGTAAGACCACCCCTATTGAACAAGATGCAGCATTTGCCGAAGCACCGGGTCCACATCCATTGCCTTTGCGACCCGAGAGCTACTGATTGGGAAGCCATCCACCGCTTGGCGGGAAGTGATATCCAAATGAAAACACATTATCTCTTCCCGATCAAACTGCAGATCTGGGCCCACCAGAAGTCTGGGAAGAGCATCGATATTGCTGTGCTGATCAGCAGGGCGAAAATGAATGTCATACTGGTACTTTGAAAGGAACAGGGCCCAGCACTGCAATTGGTGGGCAGCCCTATCCGGAATTTTGGAGGATGGACTAAACAACGATATCAATGGTTTATGGTCTGTGATTAACTGAAACTATGTGCCATACAAGAAGGGGTGAAACTTGGGCACGGCATAGACTATGGCCAGGGCCTCCTCCTCCACCTACGAGTAATGGGGAGTTGGGTTAAGAGTCTTGGATGCCAACGCCAGCGGCTGCTGGGAGCCATCCGCATAGCGATGGGCAAGGACTGTCCCCACCCCATACTTTGAAGCATCCGTAGCCAGGACTAATAGCTTAAAGGGGTCGTAAGTCGTCAAACACAGGGCTGATGTGAGGCGGTCCTTCAAAGAAGCGAAAGCTCGCTTGCATGTGGGAGAACACTCAAAAGTGACACCCTTGCGCAGAAGGCGGTACAGGGGATGAGCCAAGCTGGAAGCCCCGGGGATGAACCGGTGGTAACAGGCAATCTTGCCTAAAAAAAACTTGCAATTTTTGCAGTGAAGAGGGGCACAGAAGGTCCCTGATACCCTGCACCAAAATCGCCAGTGGCTGTACGCCGTGCTTAGAGAAGACATGGCCCAAGTACTCGAGGAACAGTTGAAAGAACTTAGATTGCACCGCAGGCCCACGGACCAGAATGTGAGGAAGAGGGTCCAGAGGTTGTGCAAGTTTTCCTTTGTGTTGTGGCCTGTGACTATTATGTCATCAAGTGGGGGATTGCTGACGTGACCTGCTTGAGATAATGTTGAAATATTGCCAGTGTCCCAGCCATCCTGAAGGCCAGACGCTGGTATTGAAAAACGTCAAACAGCGTGTTGATTACCACCATTTGTTTGGAGTCCTCATCAAGAGGTATTTGGTGGTAAGCCTCTGAAAGATTGAGTTTAGAAAAAAAATTGGCCTGCTGTTAACTGGGCGAACACTTCTTCTGAACAAGGCAGTGGGTATGTTTCCACCACTGATTCGGAATTGACGGTGGCCTTAAAGTTGCCACAAAGGCGCAATTTGCTGAAAGTTTTCTTCACGATAATGAAGGGTGTGGCCTGCTCACTAGAAAACGTGGGAAGAACCACCCAGCGGCCTGTCAGCCGGTCCAGTTCTGCTTTCACATGAGGGCAGAAAGGCAAGGGGATATGCCTAGCCTGGAAAAATGCGGGCACACTGGCGGCTTTAATGTTAAGTGGGCATGAAAATCAGAAACACACCCTATGCCTTCCTCAAAGAGTCTTGAAATTCTGATGTCAAAGATTCCAATGAATAATGTGCGACATCTTCTGACACCAACTGAACGGCGTCCATAATCGCAAAATCAAAAGCCTGAAAGGCAACCAATCCAAAAAGGTTTGCGGCACTTGCATCACAGTAGCCAATGAAGGTTAGAGGGTGCGTGACCGATTTATAAGTGACATTGGTCGTGAATTGCCCTGGCAGAGGAATGCACTGTTTTCCGTATCTGCGAAGACACCTGTGAACTGGGGCCAAGGGGGGAACCCGAGGTCTGAGTATGTTTGTGCATTCAACAAAGGCACTGCCATCCCCCCAGGGGGCCCACAGTTCTTTTGTGGGTACGTGTGTGGCGCGCACGGGGCCCCGAGCCGGAGCAGCCTTTCTTCTGCCCCAGGCTGCTTCACTTTCCCTCCCGGTTTATGCCTTCGCCCGGAGACGGGCATATTTCGTGAGATACGGTGGTTCTTGTTGTGGTTTTTCTTCCTTCGTTCCTTCCTTTCTTACCCTTTGTTTCTGTCTTTCTCTCCTTGTACTCTCCTAGCCTTCTTCTCCTCATTAGTCTCTGCCTCGGCGTTTGAGACACTTCTTTCCTTCTTTCTCTTCATTTCCTATCCTCTTCTTCTTTCCTCCCTGTGCGTGTCTGAAGGCCGACCCACGCATTATCATGCGTAGCAGGTGACGGGGTAACGCGTAATTCCCCGCCCCGGGTAGACAAGTAGGGCACGTACGTACCCCCTGGTAAAGGCCAGGCCCAGGGAGGGGTGATTACCCAAGCTGGTACCTTCCGAACGTGCCGATTGGTCCCTCCGTCAGTTCTCGGGAGGTGTGACCTGAGGTGTGAACAATCACCTAAGGCGGGTAAGCCCTCGGAGAGGGCCCCCACTAGGAAGGAGCGCGCCATCGGAGACGCCGGTAATCACGGGGGACACTTCCGCGATGACTTCCTTATCTTCTTTCGTGACGTTGACCCATAAACGTAAGTTAGACTCGCCTCAGCCTAAAAAGACTCTGCCTAATGTACCTAAATTTCTGGTTGTCTCTCGCACCGACGGAAAGGATTTCAATTCTGTCAATCCTTTCGTTATACAGAAAGGTGTAGATGCAATTGCTGGCCCTGTTAAAACCTGTTCACGTCAGCGCAATGGCACATTGTTGCTGGAAGTGGAAAGTGCCTTCCAAGCCCAAAAACTGATACGTACTACGTTGTTGCACACTTTTCCAGTTAAGGTCGAAGCGCACCGCACACTCAACTCGTCACGGGGGGTAGTCTTCACGAGATCCCTTGACGGGTTGTCTGATGAAGATATCCAATCGTATATGTCCGATCAGGGTGTGACAGCCGTCCACAGGGTCATGAAAAAGGTCGATAACCATCTGACACCGACTCGTACTGTGTTTTTGACGTTTGACAAAGTTGACCTCCCGTCGAAGGTCAAAGCAGGGTATGAAGTCATCTCCGTCCGCCCTTATGTACCTAACCCAACGCGCTGTTTTCAGTGCCACAGGTACAACCATACCCGTGAACATTGCCCAAATGCAGCAAAGTGTGTCACTTGTGGTAGGGACGCCCATGAGGGGGATTGCCCACCTCTGTCCCCTCACTGTCTAAACTGCAACGGTGACCATGCGGCTTCCTCTCGCGACTGCCCTGTATACAAGGATGAGAAGGTAATCCAGCAAATTCGGGTTACGGAGAAGGTATCGACATCTGCCGCTCGTAAGTTGTTGGCGAGTCGAAAGCCCACTGTCCTCCCAGCGGGTACATACAGTAAGGTACTCACCTCAACTCGACCTACCAAGGATTCCAGTACCCAGACATGTGACTTCAGTTTCGCTGACACAGTTGTGCGATCCGCCAGCCCGAAGATTGCCCGTTCCACGTCCCCGCTCCCTCTTGCTGCTTCTAGGGTACAGTCTTCGTCAAACTCTAGTAAACCGCGGGCACCTAAACAAGATGCCCGGACCTTGAAAAAGGAACCCGTCCGTGAGGATTTTCTGCGTTCTCAGGCTTCCCAACCGTCAACTGCCTCTTCCCGCCGTCACTCTTCCAGAAGAGCTGACAAGAAAAAGAGTTCCTCTCCTTCCCCGCCGAGGCGTGACCCATCTGTCACGCCGTCCAACAGTTGCCGGCCTCGGCCGTCTTCTGTTTCACCGGGTCGCTCCGTTTGCCGGGCGCCCGGCCCTTTACCGGCGGTGGAAACTGCCCCTCCTGATCAACTCAGGGAGGTGGCGGGCGCGTCGGTCGAACCAATGGAACATGACCCTTTGCCCCCAGACAGCGATAGCAGTGCTCCCTCGAAATCCGGTCCTCAGCGGCCGTCGAGGTGACCCCGCTCGCTACTTGGTTTTTATCCTTATTTCTTCTCTCATTTTTATCATGGCGCTCCTTCAATGGAACATTCGCGGCATTCGTTCTAATCGGGAGGAGTTAAAACTACTCCTTCGATTGCACTGCCCGCTTCTAGTCTGCCTCCAGGAAACTAAGTTGCGCCCACGTGATCGTGCAGACTTTCCACACTACACCTCTGTGCGGTTCGACCTGCCACCCGTGGAAGGTGTCCCAGCCCATGGAGGGGTTCTGATGCTCCTTCGAGACGACGTCTATTTCCATCCCATTTCCTTGCACACTCACCTACAGGCAGTTGCCGTCCGCATCACCTTATCCACATTTACCTTCTCCCTCTGTAATATATATTCGCCATCGTCATCTGCCCTTACTAGGGCAGATGTGCTACACCTTGTTGATTAGCTCCCTTCATCATTCGTGTTGGTAGGCGACTTTAATGCTCACCACCCCCTATGGGGCTCTCCGGCACCTTGTCCGAGAGGCTCCCTTTTGGTGGATATTCTCCACCACCTCGATCTTGTCTGCCTCAGCACCGGTGCACCGACCTTCCTTTCTGACACAACACACACTTATTCCCATATAGACCTCGCAATATGCACTCCTCAGCTTGCCGGTCGGTTTGAGTGGTATGCACTTTCTGACACGTACTCGAGTGACCATTTCCCTTGTATCATCCACTTCCTACATCATTCCCCATCTCCACGTCCCACCAGTTGGAACATTTCTAAAGCCGACTGGGGGCTTTATTCTTCCATGGCTGTTTTTCACAATCAGAATTTTCCCAACTGTGACAGTCAGGTCGAATACCTCACAGAGGTTATTCTCACTGCTGCTGAACGTTCCATACCTCGTACATCCTCTTCTCCACGTCGTGTCCAGGTCCCTTGGTGGTCTGCAGCTTGCCGCGACGCGCTTCGAGCCCGGCGCCGTGCTTTACGCACCTTCCGCCGCCACCCAACTTTGGAGAATTGCATCAATTACAAACGTATGAGAGCGCAATGTCGTCGTATCATAAACGACAGCAAGAAAGCTTGCTGGACTGCTTTTACTAGTTCTTTTAACCGTTTTACTCCCTCCACGGTTGTCTGGGGTGGCCTACGCCGTTTGTCCGGCATCAAGGTCCACTCCCCGATTCCTGGCCTGACCGTGGAGAATGCAGTCCTCGTGGACCCAGGTGATGTTTCAAACGCATTGGGTAGTTTCTTTGCGGAGGTTTCGAGCTCTGCCCATTACCACCCTGCCTTTCTCCCTCGCAAACAGGTAGAGGAGGCACGGCCGCCTTCTTTCCGCTCTTTTAATCGTGAAAATTATAACGTCGCCTTCACCATGCAGGAGCTAGACCGTGCTCTCGCCCTGTCCCGGTCTTCTGCTCCCGGGCCCGATTCCATTCATATTGAGATGCTGAAGAACCTCTCTCCTGCGGGCAAGTGCTTTCTTCTTAGTACCTACAATCGCATATGGACTGAAGGTCATGTTCCCACAAGTTGGTGTGAAGCCATTGTTGTCCCCATCCCCAAACCAGGGAAGGACAAACACCTTCCTTCCAGTTATCGCCCCATTTCTCTGACGAGCTGCGTCTGTAAGGTGATGGAACGCATGGTTAACGCTCGGTTGGTCTGGCTCCTCGAATCTCGCCGCCTCCTGACTAATATCCAATGCGGTTTTCGTCGACACCGCTCTGCTGCTGACCACCTCGTTACGTTGTCGACCTTCATTATGAACAACTTTCTAAAGAAGCGTCAAACAGTAGCAGTGTTCTTCGACTTGGAGAAGGCATACGATACCTGTTGGAGAGCGGGCATTCTCCGCACATTGCACACATGGGGCCTTCGGGGCCGCCTTCCTCTTTTCATTCAAGCGTTTTTGGCGGATCGCAAGTTCCGGGTACGGGTGGGCTCTGTTTTGTCAGATACCTTTTGCCAGGAGAATGGGGTACCACAGGGCTCCGTCTTGAGTGTGGCGCTCTTTGCCATTGCAATCAATCCGATCGTAGATTGCCTTTCAGCCGACGTCTCCGGATCTCTTTTTGTTGACGATTTCGCAATTTATTGTAGCGCCCAGCGGACGTGTCTCTTGGAGCGTTCTCTCCAACGCTGTCTTGACCGTCTATATTCCTGGAGCATCGCAAACGGCTTCCGATTCTCCACTGAGAAAACTGTGTGTATCAATTTCTGGAGATACAAGGAATTTCTTCCACCTTCTCTACGTCTCGGCCCTGTTGCTCTCCCTTTCATGGAGACTACAAAATTCTTGGGACTCATGTTGGATCGGAAACTTTGCTGGTCCACACATGTGTCCTACCTGGCTGCCCGTTGTGCCCGATCCCTTAACGTTCTTCGTGTCCTCAGTGGCACGTCATGGGGAGCGGATCGTACCGTCCTGCTTCACCTTTACCAGGCCATTGTTCAGTCGAAGCTCGACTATGGAAGCCTTGTATACTCTTCAGCACGGCCATCGATTCTCCGCCGTCTCAACTCTATCCACCATTGTGGATTACGTCTGGCGACCGGTGCATTTTATACCAGCCCTGTTGAAAGTCTGTATGCCGAGGCTGCTGTATTACCCTTGACCAATCGACGTGACATACTCTTGTGTCGGTACGCATGCCGCCTACGGTCGATGCCCAACCATCCATCTTACAGATTATTTTTTGACGACTCACTCGATCGCCAATATCAGTTGTCTGCGATTGCCTTGCTTCCACCGGGAGTTTGGTTTCGCCGCCTGCTACAGCGGCTCGATTTTACCCTTCCTTCCACCCTTCGGTTGAGCGAAAGCCCATTGCCACCGTGGCATCAGGCCCAGGTTCACACACACCTCGAACTTAATTCGCTCCCCAAGGAGAGCACTCCGGATTTGATATTCCGCTCGAGGCTTGTCGAACTCCGTTCACGGTTCGATAATGCCGTATTTATTTACACTGATGGTTCCAAGAGCACTGCCGGTGTCGGATCTGCCTTCGTCGTCGGGGACAACCGTTTCCAATACAAGCTCCCTGACCGGTGCTCAAACTTCACGGCTGAGCTTTTCGCCCTCCACCAGGCCGTTTTGTATACCTGCCGCCACCGCCACCCTTTCTATGCCATATGTTCTGACTCCCTTAGTGCCCTGCAGAGTCTTAAGGACCCTTTCTCGAACCATCCTCTCGTGTGTCGGATCCAACGCTCCCTCCAGTTGCTAGCAGATGACAGCTGTCACGTTTCTTTCCTGTGGGTCCCTGGCCATGTGGGTGTGCCCAGGAATGAGGCCGCCGACACAGCAGCCAAGGCAGCAGCTCTTTTGCCTCGCATGGCTACCTTTTGCGTTCCATCGGACGATGTTCAACGGGCTCTTCGCCGGAGTATCGTGTCGCAATGGCACAGTGTGTGGCTTTCACTGTACAACAATAAATTGCGAACTGTCAAACCGATCCCGACCGCTTGGAGGACATCCTCACGCCCCTCTCGGCGGGAGGAGGTCATCCTGGCTCGGTTGCGGATCGGTCATTGCCGTTTCAGCCACCGTCACTTGCTATCCGCCGAACCTGCACCGCTATGCTCCTGCGGTGAACTGCTGACAGTGCGACATGTTTTACTGACTTGTGTTAATTTTAATCATCTCCGTGTAGCCCTTCACTTTCCGTCTACTCTGGAGGAAATTTTAGCTGATGACACACGAGCAGCTGCTCGAGTTTTGCGTTTTATCGACTTGGCCAACTTATCCAAGGATATTTAACTCTTTTAATTGTCTTTTATCTTTCGTTTTTAGCCTCTTGTTGATGTTCTGACAGTCTACATTTTTTTAGATCATAGCGAATCTATGTTCTTGGCTGGGCGCTAATGACCATAGAAGTTGTGCGCCCTAAAACCACAAAAAAAAAAAAAAAAAAAAAAAAAAAAAAAACCTTGTGGTAGGGACGCCCATGAGGGGGATTGCCCACCTCCGTCCCCTCACTGCCTAAACTGCAACGGCGACCATGCGGCTTCCTCTCGCGACTGCCCTGTATACAAGGATGAGAAGGTAATCCAGCAAATTCGGGTTACGGAGAAGGTATCGACATCTGCCGCTCGTAAGTTGTTGGCGAGTCGAAAGCCCACTGTCCTCCCAGCGGGTACATACAGTAAGGTACTAACCTCAACTCGACCTACCAAGGATTCCAGTACCCAGACATGTGACTTCACCTTCGCTGACACAGTTGTGCGATCCGCCAGCCCGAAGATTGCCTGTTCCACGTCCCCGCTTCCTCCTGCTGCTTCTAGGGTACAGTCTTCGTCAAACTCTAGTAAACCGAGAGCACCTAAACAAGATGCCTTGAAAAAGGAACCCGTCCGTGAGGATTTTCTGCGTTCTCAGGCTTCCCAACCGTCAACTGCCTCTTCCCGCCGTCACTCTTCCAGAAGAGCTGACAAGAAAAAGAGTTCCTCTCCTTCCCCGCCGAGGCGTGACCCATCCGTCACGCCGTCCAACAGTTGCCGGCCTCGGCCGTCTTCTGTTTCACCGGGTCGCTCCGTCTGCCGGGCACCCGGCCCTCTACCGGCGGTGGAAACTGCCCCTCCTGATCAACTCAGGGAGGTGGCAGGCACGTCGGTCGAACCTATGGACCACGACCCTTTGCCCCTGGACAGCGATAGCAGTGCTCCCTCGAAATCGGGTCCTCAGCGGCCGTCGAGGTGACCCCGCTTGCTAGTTGGTTTTTATCCATATTTCTTCTCTCATTTTTATCATGGCGCTCCTTCAATGGAATATTCGCAGCAGTTGTTCTAATCGGGAGGAGTTAAAACTACTCCTTCGATTGCACTGCCCGCTTCTAGTCTGCCTCCAGGAAACTAAGTTGCGTCCGCGTGATCGTGCAGACTTTCCACACTACACCTCTGTGCGGTTCGACTTGCCACCCATGGAAGGTAACCCAGCCCATGGAGGGGTTCTGATGCTCCTTCGAGACGATGTCTATTACCATCCCATTTCATTGCATACTCACCTACAGGCAGTTGCCGTCCGCATCACCATATCCACATTTACCTTTTCCCTCTGTAATATTTATTCGCCATCGTCATCTGCCCTTACTAGGGCAGATGTGCTACACCTTGTTGATCAGCTCCCTTCACCCTTCGTGTTGATAGGCGACTTTAATGCCCACCACCCCTTATGGGGCTCTCCGGCACCTTGTCCGAGAGGCTCCCTTTTGGTGGACCTTCTCCAACACCTCGATCTTGTCTGCATCAACACCGGTGCACCGACCTTCCTTTCTGACACAACACACACTCCCATATAGACCTCGCAACATGCACTCCTCAGCTTGCCGGACGGTTTGAGTGGTATGCACTTTCTGACACGTACTCGAGTGACCATTTCCCCTGTATCATCCACATTCTGCATCATTCCCCATCTCCTCGTCCCACCAGTTGGAACATTTCTAAAGCCGACTGGGGGCTTTATTCTACCATGGCTGTTTTTCACGATCGGGATTTTCCCACCTGTGACAGTCAGGTCGACTACCTCACAGAGGTTATTCTCACCGCTGCCGAACGTTCCATACCTCGTACTTCCTCTTCTCCACGTCGTGTGCCGGTCCCTTGGTGGACTGCAGCCTGCCGCGACGCGCTTAGAGCCCGGCGCCGTGCTTTACGCACCTTCCGCCGCCACCCGACTTTGGAGAATTGCATACATTATAAACGTATGAGAGCGCAATGTCGTCGTATCATAAATGACAGCAAGAAAGCTTGCTGGACTGCTTTTACTAGTTCTTTTAACCGTTTTACTCCCTCCACATTTGTTTGGCGTGGCCTACGCCGTCTATCCGGCATCAAGGTCCACTCCCCGATTCCTGGCCTGACCGTGGAGAACGCAGTCCTCGTGGACCCCTCTGACGTTTCCAACGCATTGGGCCGTTTCTTTGCGGAGGTTTCGAGCTCTGCCCATTACCACCCTGCCTTTCTCCCTCGCAAACAGGTAGAGGAGGCCCGGCCGCCTTCTTTCCACTCTTCTCATCGTGAAAATTATAACGTCGCCTTCACCATGCAGGAGCTAGACCGTGCTCTCGCCCTGTCCCGATCTTCTGCTCCCGGGCCCGATTCCATTCACATTGAAATGCTGAAGAACCTCTCTCCTGCGGGCAAGTGCTTTCTTCTCAGTACCTACAATCGCATATGGACTGAAGGTCTTGTTCCCACAAGTTGGCGTGAAGCCACTGTTGTCCCCATCCCCAAACCAGGGAAGGACAAACATCTTCCTTCCAGCTATCGTCCTATTTCTCTGACGAGCTGTGTCTGTAAGGTGATGGAACGCATGGTTAACGCTCGGTTGGTCTGGCTCCCCGAATCTCGCCGCCTCCTGACTAATATCCAATGCGGTTTTCGTCGACACCGCTCTGCTGCTGATCACCTCGTTACGTTGTCGACCTTCATTATGAACAACTTTCTAAGGAAGCATCAAACAGTAGCAGTGTTCTTCGACTTGGAGAAGGCATACGATACCTGTTGGAGAGCGGGCATTCTCCGCACATTGCACACATGGGGCCTTCGGGGCCGCCTTCCTCTTTTCATTCAAGAGTTTTTGGCAGATCGCAAGTTCCGGGTACGGGTGGGTTCTGTTTTGTCAGATACCTATTGCCAGGAGAATGGGGTACCGCAGGGCTCCGTCTTGAGTGTGGCGCTCTTTGCCATTGCAATCAATCCGATTGTGGATTGCCTTTCAGCCGACGTCTCCGGATCTCTTTTTGTTGACGATTTCGCAATTTATTGTAGTGCCCAGCGGCTGTGCCTCTTGGAGCGTTCTCTTCAACGCTGTCTTGACCGTCTATATTCCTGGAGCATCGCAAACGGCTTCCGATTCTCCACTGAGAAAACTGTGTGTATAAACTTCTGGAGATACAAGGAATTTCTTCCACCCTCTCTACATCTCGGCCCTGTTGCTCTCCCTTTCGTGGAGACTACGAAATTCTTGGGACTCATGTTGGATCGTAAACTTTGCTGGTCCACGCACGTGTCCTACCTGACTGCCCGTTGTGCCCGATCCCTTAACGTCCTTCGTGTCCTCAGTGGCACGTCATGGGGAGCGGACCGTACCGTCCTGCTTCACCTTTACCAGGCCATTGTTCAGTCGAAGCTCGACTATGGAAGCCTTGTATACTCTTCTGCACGGCCGTCGATTCTCCGCCGTCTCAACTCTATCCACCATCGGGGATTACGTCTGGCGACCGGTGCATTTTATACCAGCCTGTTGAAAGTCTGTATGCCGAGGCTGCTGTATTACCCTTGACCACTCGGCGTGACATACTTTTGTCTCGGTACGCATGCCGCCTGCGGTCGATGCCCAACCATCCATCTTACCGATTATTTTTTGACGACTCACTCGATCGCCAATATCAGTTGTCTGCGATTGCCTTGCTTCCACCTGGAGTTCGGTTTCGCCGCCTACTACAGCGGCTCGATTTTACCCTTCCTTCCACCTTTCGGTTGAGCGAAAGCCCATTGCCACCCTGGCATAAGGCCCCGGTTCACACTCACCTTGAACTTAGTTCGCTCCCCAAGGAGAGCACTCCGGATTTGGTATACCGCTCGAGGCTTGTCGAACTCCGTTCGTGGTTCGATAGCGCCATATTTATTTACACTGATGGTTCCAAGAGCACTGCCGGTGTCGGATCTGCCTTCGTCGTCGAGGACAACCGTTTCCACTACAAGCTCTCTGACCGGTGCTCGAATTTCACGGCCGAGCTTTTTGCCCTCCACCAGGCCGTTTTGTACACCTGCCGCCACCGCCAACCTTTCTATGCCATCTGTTCGGACTCCCTTAGTGCCCTGCAGAGTCTTAAGGACCCTTTGTCGCACCATCCTCTCGTGTATCAGATCCAACGCTCCCTCCAGTTGCTAGCAGATGACAGCTGTCATGTTTCTTTCCTGTGGGTCCCTGGCCACGTAGGTGTGCCCGGGAATGAGACGGCCGACATAGCGGCCAAGGCCGCAGCTCTTTTACCTCGCGTGGCTACCTTTTGCGTCCCATCTGACGATGTTCACCGGGCTCTCCGCCGGAGTATCGTGTCGCAATGGCACAGTGCGTGGTTTTCAATGTCCAACAACAAATTGCGAACAGTAAAACCGATCCCGACCGCTTGGAGGACCTCCTCACGCCCCTCTCGGCGGGAGGAAGTCATCCTGGCCCGGTTGCGGATCGGTCACTGCCGTTTCAGCCACCGTCACTTGCTGTCCGCCGACCCTGCACCACTGTGCTCCTGCGGTGAACTGCTGACCGTGCAACATGTTTTACTGTCTTGCGTACTTTTTAATCATCTCCGTGTAGCCCTTCACTTTCCGTCTACTCTGGAGGAAATTTTAGCTGATGACACACGAGCAGTTGCTAGAGTTTTGCGTTTTATCAACTTGGCCAACTTATCCAAGGATATTTAACCCTTTTAATTGTCTTTTATCTTTCGTTTTTAGCCTCTTATGGATGTTCTGACAGTCCCCATTTTTTTGAGGCCATAGCGAATCTATGTTTTTGACTGGGCGCTAATGACCATAGAAGTTGTGCGCCCTAAAACGACAAAAAAAAAAAAAAAAAAAAAAAAAAAGGCACTGCCATGCTTATGTCTGGTTGCAGGTGGAGTCATCGTGACAATAGAAACCTTGATGAAGAGCTTGTTTGTAGTATTGTCGGGCATTAGGCCCAATGACACTTTCTTCTAACCTGTGTCATGTGCTGCTGAGTGGTAAACTTTTGCCACATGTACTTTTTTGTTACATTTGGGACAAACTGCCGGGTACACTCTGATAGGTCATGTTTTATATAGCAGGACGGGTCTGGCGATTGGAACTCTGTTTATGTGCCTGGCAGAAGCAGCCGGAACAGCCAGCTTGTACCACCCGCACATTGTTCTACCCTGCCGCATAGAACGCGTCCGCGCCTCTCCGCACCACCGCCACATCGCACCAGGCTGGCTTCCAACTGTTGACCCATGGCATGTGAGACTTCATAGGTGTGAGCAATAGTGATGACTTCAAGGGAAGGGTCTTCAAACTGCAGAGCTGTGTGCTGGACTTCTATCCGGAGCCAAATGAACGATGTCGCAAACCACATAAGCGTACAACTCTTTTGCTTTCTTTGTGACAAAATGGCACTTGTGGCTGAGGCCATGCAAAGTAGTGGTCCAGGCACAGTAAGACTGATGGTGCTGATTCTTGCAATGATAGAACTCGACCTGCACATCCACGACATGCATGTGGTGGCGCTAATAGGATGACAACAAAGAGCATAAAGCATCAAAAGACAAGGATGAGGGTTCTTGTAACGATGCTAACTGCCGCAACACCTGATAAAGTGAGGGGGATATCCACAACAAAAATAAAAAATAGCGCTCGACATACCTCCGCACGTTCAACATGAAAGGTTTGGAAATGCTGCTGACGACGTGTTCATAGGTGTCCCAATCTTCCGCTGTCTCATCGTACGGGGCAGGGGGGGGGGGGGTGTGGCTCCAAAGACTTTTACACGAGTCTGTTCCTGGGTGTGGTCCACATCACACTGGCTGCGGTCGAGCCCTCTGGTGGAGTTCTGTTGTTCCACTGGTAGAGTGCGCTGCCGAGACTATGTGCGCACTCTGGTGACTGGGCCTTACTTGCCGTGTTTGCTGTCCGGGGCGCACTTTGCCGGTTCGCGTCTCGTGAGATGTTTCTGGCGGCTACTACACATTTACTGCACTTGGAGGCAAATGAAGATCACAAAGGACATACGGCCCAGTGATTAAATTTCAGTGTTTAATCAAAATCGGATTTTTAATAACATTAATTACACAATGACTTTAATTACCATTTCATTCAGACAGCTTTACAAAAGTGTTTTTTCAATATCAGATCTGAAATCAGTATAGAATGCAGTACATATTGTGTGTTAACTGACATTGATGAAGAAACAAGTTAGGCCTACATCTACGTACATAGTCTGCAATCCACCCAAAGGAGCCTGGCAGAGGGTGTCTAGTACCACGACTTCTTACTTGCTGTCATGTTGCACTCTCTAATAGAACAAGGGAAAAACAAATTCTTGTATGCATCTGTGCAAGACCTAATATTTATGATTTTATGTTCATGGTCTTTAAGTGAAATGTAGGGTGAAGGTAGTAGAAAAATCTTTCTGCAGTCTGCTTCAAATTACGGTCCTCTAAATTTCTTCAACAGGGTTTCTCCTGAAACATCTTGGTAACACTAGAGCATTGCTCAATCCCACCAGTAACAAACCTATATTGGACTGCCTCTGAGTTCCTTCTTTATCTTCCTTTAAACCACTCTGGTGGGGATCTCAAACACTTGAGCAGTATTTTCTTTGCCACCAGAGTCACAAATCCACTTTGATACCGAGAAGTTGTCAGTTGCGATGTGTCCCATGTGTTCACTTGTTCAGTGAACCCCTTGAAAAAAAGCTAGTCGTGAAAAGAAAGTAAATAAATAAATAAAATGTGTTTTTAAACTGTCATTTGTCTGTTCGTTCTTCCATCAGATCATTTTGTATGCACATTCAAAAGTATTTTAATATTATGAGAAACCTTTTATGTCACAGAAGACAGCACATGTACCAGTCATAGCTCTGCTGCTTAATATAGGCGGCAGTGATCGCAGCGTTGCAATGCGTCTGCACAGCTGAGGTTCAAATTCTCTTCTGAACTCCCTGCAAGCAGCATATGGGCACTCCGGTGGCAGGGATGGGCGAGGGGAAACACTGACTTTAACATTGGCATTGAGCTGGTAGAGATGCCGGATTCTGGCTACTCGAGCTTTGGCGGTTATGCACGAATCGTCCCAAAGCAAGACAATGAAACTGCTGTGCACCTCACCTTGCTCATCAGCAAATCCCCCATTAAGGCAACATTCGTCCTTCATATTTGTTTTTGGCGCATCACAGATTCATCAAAGACACGCCATATTTGGTAAAATATGTTATAACTATAAATTAAAGCCGCATCAACTGTAGAAGGCTTAAGAAGATCCGATCATGATTAATAATGAAATCACTACTCTCCACCTAGCAAGAATAGCCATGTGGTTAGTGGCATCATGTTGCGCCGTCGAAGGTCGTTGGTTCAAGACAGTCTGTATGCAATTTTTTTAAAACCCTATCTTATTTTTAACAGATAAGGGGACAATAATGACTTTGGTATTGTTACATGCCACATATCTTTTGACGTTTTAGCAAATGTATCACGATTTTGATGGAAAATGACATTTATGTAACAAATATTCAACTCATTAAGAATAAAAAAGTCTAGATTGCTAAAATTATATTTATAGATTACGACGTTTTGGCATCTGCCATCATCAGATTTAAAAACCTCTGAACTTGCACAATAAAGTTCAGTGTCAATGACAAAATATCTACCTAGTAGGTATGTCAACTAAGTTGACATAATCAATAAATATAAAGTTAGCAATGTAGACGGTTTTTATTCTTACTGAAAAAAATGAAGATCGCAGACGCTACAGGAAATTCTTATACAAAAATATTTAACTGTTTGAAAAGATGTGGGGAAGGGCAGCCTTATCGCGTGCGTAAGGTTATGTGACGCAAAGGTAGCTTGTCTCTTCAGTGCGACAGATTCATTTTGTTACAGTCACTTAACAGTGTAATCAGTTACATACATAGTCCAAGAATTTCGCATTTGGCTTGAATTTCACTATCTGAAAATATTCCTTTGTTAATTAACAAGAAGAAAAGAGTGTCGAAACCCCTGTGTTCAATTTTTGATTCTTCAGTTCAGGAAAATAGTTACTCTTATAATTTGTTACTGATTTTACATGTCAACTTATTTCATTTATGCACTGGTACAATTTATTAGTGATGTTAAGTGCAGACTTATTTCATTTGCGCATTTGCATTTGTCATCTTAGGGCCAATATTCAGCTTGTTTTTCAGTTCCTGTTTGTGTGAGAGATTACTTTTTGGTTGCCTAATTGGAACCAAGGTGACAAAATGTTTTAAAGTACAGCATCTAAACCATGTCATTTCAGAACCACAGTCATGTTCACAACAGTACACAGGGTCATCAATTAAGTGTTTAGAAATTATATCGTGTACAATCAGAATAGAACTTAACCTGTGAACAGTCTGAGGTGCCATGTAATGAACTGTGCAGCCACTCCTGCTGGAGGTTTGAGTCTTCCCTTGGGTATGGGTTTGTGTGTTGCGATTATTATACATTAAAGTAGTGAGTAAGTGTAGGGATGAATGACCTATGCAGTTATGCCCCTGAGGGGGGCGCGGTAGGGGATGGTGCAGTGATTTACATTTTACTCATGCATACATTATTGCAACTTTATAAGATAATGTGTGTCCACATGTTGCCAAGGCTATTTTGACTGTTGTTGTTGTTGTTGTTGTTGTTGTTGTTTTGGTCTTCAGTCCGGAGACTGGTTTTATGCAGCTCTCCAACCTAATCTATCCTCAGCAAGCCTCTTCGTCTCCTCATAAGAACAGCAACCTACATTCATTTGTATTTGCTTACTATATTCATTTCTTGGTCTCCCTCTGCGATTTTTACCCCACACACTTCCCTCCAACGCTAATTTCACAATTCCTTGATGTCTAAGAATGTGTCCTACCAATCGATCCCTTCTTTTAGTCAAGGTATGCCAGAAATTCCTTTCCTCCCCAATTCTGTTCAGTACTTCCTCATTAGTTATGCGAACCACACACCTAATCTTCAGAATTCTTCTGTAACACCACATTTCAAATGCCTCTATCCTCTTCCTGTCCGCACTGTTTACCGTCCATGTTTCACTCCCATACAAGCAACACTCCACACAAATGCCTTCAGAAAAGTCTTCCTTATACTTAAATTAGTGTTTGATGTTAACAAATTTCTCTTTGTCAAGAACGCTTTACTTCCCATTGTCATTCTGCATTTTATATCCTCTGTACTGCAACCATCATTTGTTATTTTACTGCCCAAGTAACAAAACTTATCTACCTTCTTTATTGTTTCATTACCTAATCTAATTCCTCCAGCATCACCTGATTTTCTTAGGCTGCACTCCATTACCCTTGTTTTGCTCTTGTTAATGTTGATCTTATGTGCTCCTTTCAATATACTGTCCAATCCGTTCAATTGCTCCTCCAGGTCCTTTGCTGTTTCTGACAGAATTACCATGTCATCGGCAAAACACCGAACTTTAATTCCTTCTCCAAATTTCTCCTTGCTTTCCTTTATAACTTGCTCAGTGTACAAATTTAACAACATTGGAGAAAGGCTACAATCCTGTCTTCCACCCTTCCCAACCTCTGCATCTCTTTCGCGCCCTTCAACTCTGATAACTGCTGTCTGGTTTTCATACAAGTTGTAAATAACCTTCTGTTCCCTATATTTTACTCCTGCTGATGTCAAGATCTGAAACAGTGTATTCCAATCAACATTATCAAAAGCTTTCTCCAAATCTACAAAAGCTAGAAATGTAGGTTTGCCTTTTCTTAATCTATCATCCAAGATAAGCCGTAAAGTCAGGATTGCCTCCAGAGTTCCTACATTTCTCCTGAACCCAAATTGATCTTCCCCAAGGTCGGCTTCTACCATCTTTTCCATCCTTCTCTAAATAATTCGTGTTAAAATTTTGCAAGCATGACTTATTAAACTGATGGTTCTGTAATGTTCACACCTGTCTGCACCTGCTTTCTTTGGAATGGGGATTATTACATTTCTCTTCATGTCAGAGGGTAATTCCCCTGTCTCATACAACTTATGCACCACATGAAATAGTTTTGTCATGGCTGGCTCTCCCAGAGACTTCAGTAGTTCTGCGAGAATGTCGTCCACTCCAGGGGCCTTGTTTCGACTTAGGTATTTCAGTGCTCTGTCAAATTCTTCTCTCGGTATAATATCTCATAATTCATCTTCACCTACATCCTCTTTGCTTCCTACAATATTGTCTCTATGTTCCTTTCCTTTGCAGAGTCCCTCTATATATTCTTTCCACCTATCAGATTTCCCTTCTTTGCTGAAAACTGTTTTTCCATCTGAGTTCTTTATATTCATACATCTGCTTTTCTTGTCTTCAAATTTTCTTTTATTTTCCTGTAAGCGGTATCTAGTCTTCCCCTATTTATACAATCTCCTACTGACTTGAATTTGTCTTATAGCCACTCCTGCTTAGCTATTTTACAATTACTGTGAATCTCTTCTTAGTCGTCTGTACTCCATTTTGCCTGCTTCATTTACTGCATTTTTATATTTTCTCCTTTCATTGATTAAATTTAGTATTTCCTGTGATATCCAAGGATTTTGGCAGGTCTTGCCTTTCTACCTATTTTGTCCTCTGCTGCCTTCACTATTTCGTTTCTCAATGCTACGCATTCTTCTTCTACTGTTTTATTCCCCCCCCCCCCTTTTTTTTCAATTCTTGCCAAAAGCACCCTCTGAAATTCTCAAAAACTTCAGGTTCCTTCAATTAATCCAGGTCCCATCTCCTTATTTTCCAACCTTTTTTTCAGTTTCAGCCTACAGTTCATGAGCAACAGGTTATGGTCAGAGTCTATATCTGCCCTTGGGTATGTTTTACAGTTTAAAACCTGGTTCCTACTATTTTACCTTCCCTTCCTTTTCCTACTATCGAATTCCAGTCTCCTATCACAATTAAGTTTTTTTCTCCATTAATTGTCTGAATAATTTCCTTTACCTCCTCATATATTTTTTTGATCTCATCCTTGGCAGAGCTAGTGGGCATATAAACTTGTACTACTGTGGTCGATGTTGGCTTTGTATCTATCTTGACTATGATAATGTGATCACTGCACTGCTGATAGTAGTTTACCCACATTCCTATTTTCTTATTCATTATCAGACCTACTCCTGTATTAGCCCCAACTGATTTTGTATTTATAACCCTGTACTTGCCTGACAAGAAATCCTGTTCCTCTTTCCATCGAACTTCACTTATCCCCACTATATCTAACTTCAGCCTATCCATTTCCCTTTTTAAATTTTCTATCTTTCCTACCCGATTAAGGGATCTAACATTCCACGCTCCGATCCGTAGAATGCCAGTGTTCTCTTTCCTGATGATCACATCCTTCTGAGTAGTCCCCGCCCGGTGATCCGAATGGGGGGGGGGGGGGGGGAGAGACTACTTTACCTCCGGAATATTTTGCTCGAGAGGATGCCATCATCATATATTCATACATTAGAACTGTATGTCCTGAGAAAAAGTAACGCCTGTAGTTTCCCCTTGCTTTCAGCCGTTCGCAGTAGCTGTGTGGCAAAGCCGCAAAGCTGAAAAGGCTGCTGCCCCTTTTCAGGAACCACACATTTGTCTGGCTCTCCACAGATACCTCTCCGTTCTGGTTGTACCTACGGTACGGCTATTTGTATCATTGAGGCAAGCAAGCCACCCCACCTCGGCAATGTCTGTGGTTCATGGGGGTGGTATTTTGACTGTGACGCAGAAGTTTGTAGGGAAGCCCTTACACATCCTCCATAAAATATTTTCCATTAGATTAAACAATGGATATTCCAGAAAGGGTGCAACAGTATTTTTGGAAGTATAGGTTGCTACTCGCCAGATAGATATCTCAATGATTCGGAGAAATGCACACACAGAAGATTACAAGTGTACTCAGCTTACGACCTTTACTACTTTCTACGGAAACTGAACCCCCCCCCCCCCCTCTCTCTCTCTCTCTCTCTCTCTCTCTCTCTCTCTCTCTCTCTCTCTCTCTCTCTCTCTCTCTCTCACACACACACACACACACACACACACACACATACATATGATTGCCATCTCCAGCTACTATGGCCTGACTGTGGGTTTGTCCAAAGTGAGAGCAGCAACTAGTGGTGGGGGTGAGGAGGCATCATGGGGGGATGCAAGTTGGGGATGAGGGAATATGCCAGTGCTGTCTGGCAGGCAGGCAGACAGACAGGGAGGAAGGGAAGGGGATGGGCTGGAGTACTTGGTGGAATGGTGGAAGATGTTACATTACACGCATTGCATTACAGAAGTGATCTTTCAAATTAAAAATGTCAAGCATTTGCACAACAAAAAATATAATCCTACTTTCAAACACTTCTGTTAATGAAATCCATAAGTTCGTTTTTTGTTATTTCTTGATACAGCTGCAGATTCAAAATGAGTCATTTAGGTTTGGAATATATGCAGAGTGGAGCATTGTGTGAAAATTTGTATGAAGGCTGGTATTTGAATCCAAGACTTATAGTGGATTCACACAGCACACCTCCCTCCTCAGTCAAAGTTCTCTCCTGTGCCCAAGTCAACATGATGATCCCCCTATAAATGTACACCATTGAAAGGCCTCTCCAAATCAATGTTATTTAATATTATACCAGAAACTGTATCGAAATTTCACTCAGTGGGCTCAGCATTAGTTTGCTGCATATCAGCTTAGCGAATCCAAGATCCCTGACCTGGGGACTGATAAGTGCCACCAGTCCTCCACTACAGTAAGCTCTGGGCATGCTCCAGTGACCACCGAGTGACACGTCAATGGAATGTTGTTGTGTGTCGTGATGAATGAGGGTCTTGGCTTTATTGCCTGGATCACAAGGATGGAGGGGACTGATAACCCAGCTGTTTAGCCCCCTTTAAAAACCCAACAACAATTACGAGGATGGTATACAGCTCTGTGAAGTGTATATATATATTTTATAGAGGAAAAATCCCTAACAGGAAAAATATACGTAAAAAATAGATGAAGTACACTTACCAGGCGAAGGGGCACAGGCAGTAATAGCAACAAATAAACACACACACACACACACACACACACACACACACACACACACACACACAAATGCTAGCTTTCCCAGCCTAGCTGCTTCATCAGGCAGAAGGGAAGGAGAGGGAAAAGGAAATGATGAGGGTTTTAAGGAAGGGGGTAAGGAGCCATTCCAATCCCGGGACAGGAAAGACTTACTTTGGGGGAAAAAATGGAGGGTAAATAAATGCACATACACCCACACATTTACACAGACACAAGTACACTTAGGCAGACATACTGTAGAACTGTTCTACAGTATGTCTGCCTAAGTGTACTTGTGTCTGTGTAAATGTGTGGGTGTATGTGCATTTATTTACCCTCCATTTTTTCCCCCAAAGTAAGTCTTTCCTGTCCCGGGATTGGAATGGCTCCTTACCCCCTTCCTTAAAACCCTCATCATTTCCTTTTCCCTCTCCTTCCCTTCTGCCTAATGAAGCAGCTAGGCTGCGAAAGCTAGCATTTTGTGTCTGTGTGTCTGTGTGTCTGTGTGTCTGTGTGTCTGTGTGTTTATTTGTTGCTATTACTGCCTGTGCCCCTTCGCCTGGTAAGTGTACTTCATCTATTTTTTACGTGTATATATATATATATATATATATATATATATATATATATATATATATATATATTATAGAAGGAGACCTTCCAGGTAGGAAAATGGTATAAAATAAAGATTTTTGACTTACCTAAAGTACAGGCTGGTCGATAGGAACACTAAACACACACAAAAACACACAACCATTCGAGCTTTCGCCACCAGTGGTGGCTTCTTCGGGAAAAAGAGGGAGGAAGGAGAGGAGAAAGGGAAGGATACGGGTTTTAAGGAAGTGGAAAAGGAGCCATTCCAATCCCAGAAGTGGAAGGACTTACCTTAGGGGACAAATAGGAAGGTAAACAAATACACACACACTCACACATATCCACATCCAAACACACTTAGGCAGACATTTGTAGAAAACTACAAATGTCTGCCTAAGTGTGTTTGGATGTGGATATGTGTGAGTGTGTGTGTATTTGTTTACCTTCCTATTTGTCCCCTAAGGTAAGTCCTTCCACTCCTGGGATTGGAATGGCTCCTTTTCCACTTCCTTAAAACCCGTATCCTTCCCTTTCTCCTCTCCTTCCTCCCTCTTTTTCCCGAAGAAGCCACCACTGGTGGCGAAAGCTCGAATGGTTGTGTGTTTTTGTGTGTGTTTAGTGTTCCTATCGACCAGCCTGTACTTTAGGTAAGTCAAAAATCTTTATTTTATACTATATATATATATATTGTGTGTGTGTGTGTGTGAGAGAGAGAGAGAGAGAGAGAGAGAGAGAGAGAGAGAGAGAGAGAGAGAGAGAGAGAGAGAGAGAACAAAAAAAAGAAACCACCTTAATCCCAAGGTGTGCTGCTTGCTGATGTGACGCATGGCAGTTTAGGTGGAATGCTCGCTAGCGGACAACCTCTGGGGATGATGCTGAATGTCAGTCAGGCAAGTAGAGCTCTGCATGGTAGGACGAGTGTATCGTCAGGCGTACCCCAGGAGAGTGTGATAGGACCGCTATTATTTTCTCTCTATATAAATGATGTGATGGACAGAGTAACTTGTAATTTGGGGGCTGTTTGCTGATGATGCTGTGGTGTATGGGAGGGTGTCATCTTTAACTGACAGTAATAGCATACAGGATGACTTGGAAGAAATTTCTAGTTGGTGCGAAGAATGGCAGCTAGCTCTCAGTGTAGAAAAATGTAAGGTGATGCGCATGAGTAGGAAAAACAATCCCATAATATTCAAATGCAGCATTAGTAGTGAGCTTCTTGATGCAGTCGCGTCATTCAAATATCTAGGCATAACATTGCAGAGTGATATGAAGTGGGACGAGCATGTAAGGACAGTTGTGAGTAAGGTGGACAGCCGACTTCGGTTTATTGGGAGAATTTTGGGAAGATGTACTGTAAATGAGACCGCGTATAAAACACTTGTACGACCACGTCTTGAGTATTTCTCAAGTGTTTGGGACCCACAGCAGATCATTTTAAAGGAAGACACACAAGTAGTTTAGAGGCGAGCAGCTAGGTTTGTTACTGGTAGGTTCGACCAATGCGCGAGTGTCACGGAAATGCTCCGGCAACTCAATTGGGGATCGCTGGAGGAAAGACAACATTCTTTTGAGGAAATTTAGAGGGCCAGAATTTGAAGCTGAGTGTAGTATGATCTTGCTGCCACCTACTTACATTTCATATAGTTATCACAATGACAAGATAAGAGAAATTAGGTCTCGTACAGAGGCATATAGTCATTCTTTTTTTCCTCATTCTATTTGGGAGTGGAATAGGAAAGGAAATGCCTAGTAGTGGTACAATGTACCCTCCACCATGCACCTTACGGTATATTGCGGAGTATGTATTTAGATGTAGATGTAGACTGTAAGTTCATTTCTTCTAGCAAAATAGTGACACACTAGAGAATTTTCAATGTCCTGTTGTGATCGAAGCCATTCGGTGCGAATGTAGTGCAGCGGCTTGGCTGGATGAAACAATGATAGCAAAGGCTTGTGGTCAGTTACTAAATAAAATTTTCTCCCATACAAATAGTGATGGAATTTCGTGACACCATACACAATTGCTAAAGCTTCCTTCTCAATTTGAGAATAACGGCACTGTGTGTGTCTGTCAAAAGTTTGGATGCAAATGCTATCGAACGGTCCGTATCGCCATGTCTATGTGACAGCACTGCACCTAGGCCATATGATGATGATGATGATGATGATGAGTCAACAAGGTTCTATCAGGATGCGTGGGATGTGTAGACAGCTAAAACAGCTAGACAGATTACTAATACAAGTTTTATTGACGAATATTTACAATTACTTAACTTTTGACATATGTCTGTCTGTGTCTTCTCGCAGCGGCGTCTTCTTGTACAATGCTAGCTGTGCTGAGTCCTAGTAACCGCCTAGTTCTGAGTCGAATTCGGATGGGCTCTTTCAGATGCGTATCACCCTAGATATAGCAGCTTATAGAGGACGCACTTGTCTGTTACTCCCAAGATGCTCTGTGCCATTCCACTCCATTTTGATATTACCAAATTCAAACACAATTTGGTGACACCATCCTCCCTTTTCATAATTCCCTTATTAATGTTTTTAGTTTCTGGAGTAATTTTTTTGATTTATGGGCAATAATGATCCTTTTTCTAAGCAAGTTTTCAAATTTTTCTTACAGTTTTTTCATTTAATATCGGTAACATTAAATCACAGAAAACATTGCGTGTTGCTGTTTTTTTTTTTGCTACCACCAATGTTGAATTATGAAATGTCAAATCCTAATCACACTTTTGAGCTACACAGTTCACAAATTTATCTAGCTCATGGGTGTTTTCTTCTTCTTCTTCTCCTCCTCCTCCTGCTGCTGCTGCTGCTGCTGCTGCTGCTGCTGCTCCTCCTCCTCCTCCTCCTCCTCCTCTGTAGCTCGACACGTTTGACTGTTCTCTTTCACTAACAATATCCTTACCATTTTGCTCTGTACTTGCCATTGTAATAATATCTGCAACAATCACTTTTAATTGTAACTGATGCATGTATGAAATTTAAAAGTTCTTTCATGATATCTGATCACTTCTAAACAAAGTTGAATATAGTTCCACATGAAGTGCCGCTGTTGCAGTTAACTGATGCATCCAGCTTGTTGTTATGTTGTTTTTCCGAAATATATAGAGACTCCATGGGTTTGAAGTCTTGTCATTAATTACGATGATAATAATTAATTACAATAATAATAATAAGACATCATTATTTGCCAATAATAATAATAATAATAATAATAATAATAATAATAATAATAGTTATAATGAATAGTGTTCTTTGAGGTATAAAAGTGTCTACTACATGAAATTTGAACACTATTTATTCATATTATTTCAATTTCAATCAAATTAACATTCAGCGCTACATTTTAGTTCAGAATACTGTGTGCTATTAATAAAACTGCCTTGCTATGTAATCACTTGTAGCTTCCCTTATGTTCAAAGAGATTTTGGGTTTGCAGCCGTTCATTATAAACTTCATTACAAGATACTCCAACTGGACACCTGCCAGTCATCTTCACAAGAGCCAGTGAGGACTGATGAAACTGTTCTCCTTTCTGCCTTATATAGTGTACTAATAATATAGTAAGGACAATTTACAACTCACCGCAAAGACGTGGCGACGAGCTGCGACAGGCACATACAAAAGACACACATGTACAACACTTTCAGCTATCGGCCATAGCCTTCTTCAGAAAATAGAATACCCACGCAATCACACAGGCACACAACACAGTCATACAACCATCACCACTTTCGAAGTGCGGCAGCCGGAGGTGATGGTTGTATTACTGTGTTGTGTGCCTGTGTGATTGCGTGAGTGTTCTATTTTCTGAAGAAGGCTATGGCCGATAGCTGAAAGTGTTGTATGTGTGTGTCTTTTGTATGTGCCTGTCGCAGCTCGTCGCCATGTCTTTGCGGTGAGTTGTTAACTGTCCTTACTATATTATTAATTCCAACGTGGACTTTCCATTATTATATTATATAGTGTACTGATAGTATGTAGAAAACTACAAATGTCTGCCTAAGTGTGTTTGGATGTGGATATGTGTGAGTGTGTGTGTATTTGTTTACCTTCCTATTTGTCCCCTAAGGTAAGTCCTTCCACTCCTGGGATTGGAATGGCTCCTTTTCCACTTCCTTAAAACCCGTATCCTTCCCTTTCTCCTCTCCTTCCTCCCTCTTTTTCCCGAAGAAGCCACCACTGGTGGCGAAAGCTCGAATGGTTGTGTGTTTTTGTGTGTGTTTAGTGTTCCTATCGACCAGCCTGTACTTTAGGTAAGTCAAAAATCTTTATTTTATACTATATATATATATTGTGTGTGTGTGTGAGAGAGAGAGAGAGAGAGAGAGAGAGAGAGAGAGAGAGAGAGAGAGAGAGAGAGAGAGAGATAGAGAGAGAACAAAAAAAAGAAACCACCTTAATCCCAAGGTGTGCTGCTTGCTGATGTGACGCATGGCAGTTTAGGTGGAATGCTCGCTAGCGGACAACCTCTGGGGATGATGCTGAATGTCAGTCAGGCAAGTAGAGCTCTGCATGGTAGGACTGTTATTTTCCCTAGCTGCTTGAGGGACCAAGATGGATCCTTCACATGTTTTCAAACCCAGTGGGATGGATGCACATACACACAGCCACACATCTAAGCATATGAGGGCTTAGAAGGACTGGCTGGGAGTTTAAAATCTATTCAGTAATTGTGGAATGGTTCATTCTTAGTTGAGACCAACAGATCTAAACAGGTGTACCTTCTGACAAAATCCAAGAAACTGGGTTACTTGACATTACTCTTGAGTTACACAACACCCTTGATGTTTAGTCATCCTCATCGCCATGTTTTTTTGTCATGTTTTTTCTTTCAGAAAGGTTCTATCAGGATGTGTGGGATGCGTAGACAGCTAAAACAGCTATACAGATTAGTAATACTGATTTAATTTACGAATATTTACAATTACTTAACTTTTGACATATATCTGTCTCTTCTCGCGGCGGTGTCTTGTACAATGTTAGCTGCGCTGAGTCCAAGTGACTGCCTAGTTCAGAGCCGAGGTCATTTGGGCTCTTCCAGATGCATGTCGGCCTAGATATAGCAGCTTGTAGAGGGCGTGCATCTCCGTTACTCTTTCCAAGAGGCGCAGCGCCAGCATGCGATTGGCTGCTGGTCATCCTTTGCCTTTTCCACGATTGTTCACATGCATCTGGCATATGGCGCTGATTTTATTCCACAACATCCCTCCTCCCCAAAGTGCTGGACCATTGTCATGTAGGGAGCGAGACAACAGGGGAGGAGGCAGGCTTATGGGCAAAGTGATGGACCGGAGTCTGTAGCTGCAGAGTACGGCAGACTACCGGCCGGGCCCCGCCATCCGGCCTGAGCTCGTGTGGGAATGTCCCCCATTAAAACCTCCAAAGGGCCCGCGTCCACGACTTGCGGCCCATACTGTGACGTAGACGATGACGTTGGCGGCGGATCCTGCATGGCGTGCTGGTCCAAACCCATTGGTATTCAGAGTGGAGGCGGCGAGGACTTGATCTCCGTGAAGTCGGGCGGCGGTGCCGTGGAGATCTGTAGCAGGGGAGGCTGTCAAGGTCGCGTGGGCGGCGGAGGCCAATGGTCGGCGTGTTGCGCAAATCTGCCGAGAGAAATGCAGATGGATCACAGGGTACACAACAAGGGTGAATTTGGTTTCAGTGCCTGTGGACAACTCCATCAGGTCCTGAAATTACAAACATGGAAGCACTGAAACATTTGATGATCTCACCATGCTGCCATCGTCTGCGACCGCCAAATACTCTGTAAAAGACTGGGTTACGCGGAGCGAAGCGATGCTTGTGTGTCGTCGGCTGCTGCTCCAGGCAGCACGGCAGATGGATGAAATGGAGCAGGGTGCGGTGGTGGCGGCCATGCAGAAGCTTGGCTGGCGATGATCCTTCTCGTGGATGCGAGCGGTAGGTGCCGAGGAACAGATGCAAAGCTGTGACATCATCTGTTCTATATGGGCATTCGTACCCTGCCAAGTACAGTGTCGCTGTGCCAGTTGCTTAGTGCAAACCATTCCCCAAGGTTCTTAGTGAAGTAAGTCCAATACTTCCTTCCGGAAACGTCGCAAGATCAAAACGCGCGATTGTCCACTGTCGTTTGAAACTAGAATGACTCCTCTATGGACTGCCAGCTGTTGTTGCTGCCTTATTGCCCAGAGCACCAAGTATCATCATTTAACTGCGTGAAATTTCGTTGCCAGTTAATTTCTTAGTTTTCGTTAGTGCTTCTGTTTTTAAGAGGTTTCTCCTCGCCTACTTGGCAGTTATGTTTCTGCTACTGTTTTAAGAGTTTATTCTTGTGTATTTTGGTAAATACCGTGTGTATATTTTTTGTCTTCTGCAAACTCCGTGATTTAAGTGTCTTATTGTCACTTATTTATTTCGTGTTCTGCTTTAAGAAAGCTTATATTCTCGTGCGTTTGATAACAGTGTATTCCATAGATTTTCTTGTTTTATTTTGAAAACTGCTGGACTCGGTTTCGTTTTGTTTTGACAGTGTAATAACCACTAACCACAGTTCAGTCAGCTGCCAGCCGCCTTTATTGAAGTAGGCTAGTTGAAAGTTGATTATTTAGTTTTCTACTTTTTACAGTTAATTGTATTGATGGGATGGATAGGATGTGTGCCTGCTGTGTGCGGATGCCGGAGGAGTTGGCCGCAGTTTGTGAATAACTGAGTGTGCTGTTGGCTGCAGTGAGATACCTTCAGGCTGCTGCCTCAGGGTGCAGTGGTGGTGGGGAGTCTGGTGCGTCAGTTGGGACACCGCAGATGTCTTATGCTTTGCCCTCTGTCCCTGCTACCAAGGCACCTTCAGGTGTACCGGACATCGTTGAGCCGCCCTCTCCACAAGGGTAGTGGCGGGTTGAGCGGCGTTCACGTCACTCAAGACGGAAGGCCAATGTGGAGTCTGGCTGTCCATCCACACCTATTCATCCTGTGAGTGGACGTGCGGCCACTCCTTCAGCAGGGTCCGAGCAGGTGCACAGGGGGAGGGGATTATTAGTTATAGGAAGCTCCAAAGTTAGGCACATGATGGTACCCGTTTGGTAGATAGCATCGAGATCTGGAAAGAAGTCCAACATGCAGTCAGTGTGTTTGCTGGGGGGCCTCATCCGAGATGTGGTGGCGGCCTTGCCGGCGGCTATTGAGCGTACAGGGTGTGGTGGACTGCAAGTCGTGGCACGCATCGGCACCAGTGACGCTTGTTGCTTGGATTCTGAGAACATCCTCAGTTCCTACGGGTGGCTGGTGGAATTGGTGAAGGCTGCTGCCCTCACAAGTGGGGTGCAAGCAGGGCTGTCGATTTGTAGCATTGTTCCCAGCGTTGATCAGGGTCCTTTGGTTTGGAGCCGAGTGGAGGGTCTGAACCAAAGGTTTCACCAACTCTGTGACAGTCATGTCTGCAAATTTCTGGATCTGCGTTATCGGGTGGGGACTTGTAGGATGCCCCTAGATAGATCAGGGGCGCACTACACTAAGTAAGTGGCTACTCGGGTAGCAGATTACTTGTGGAGTGCACATGGGTTTTTTTTAGGCTAGGCACTAATTCTGATGAGCGCTCGCCTGTCAACATTGAGACAGCGAATTCAGGCCGTGTTCGTTTCAAAAATTCGACTGTCAAAATATTAGCCGCGAACTTTCAAAGTTCCTCAATTTGCCGCACTGCATGGAAATTATTGTGCTCAGATAGTTTTAGGCACCGAAAGCTGGCTAAATCATGATGTGGCAAGTTCAGAAATATATAGCGAGGTGTGGAATGTATATCGGAAAGATGGATCAGACACAACTGGAGGGGGAGTGTTCATTGCTGTGGCTGAGATCGAGGTTGAAAGTAACTGGTCACGTATAACAGGTTTAAAAGAAGTTAATAGTTGGGTGTTTTTACCGGCCTCCCAGTGCTGCTGTAGCAGTTTTAGAGTCATTAAAAGAAAGTCTACACCAGGTAGTGCATAGGTATCTGGGCCATGTAATAGTAGTTGGGGGAGACTTCCACCTTAAGAGTATAGATTGGGACCTCTCTAGTTAAATTTGAGGTGGTACAGACAAGCATTCTTGCGAGCTACTTTTGGACACATTTTCTGAAAACTGTCTTGTGCAGTTAAACCGGCAACCCATGCACAATGGGCATATTTTACACCTTATAGCTATGAACAGGCCTGACCTTATTAACAATGTCTGTGTAGAGACAGGAATTAGTGATCATGATATCGTCATAGCGTCAATGGTGACCAAAGTTGATAAACAAATCAAGAAGGCTAGGAGTGTGTTTTTCTTGGTAAGAGCCAATAAGCAAAAGTTAGAAATTTTGGAACTATGGATGTAGAGGAATTGTGGACTAAATTTAAGTGCATTGTTAATAAAGGGTTAGAGAAATATGTGCCAGTAAAGATGATTAAGGATGGAAAAGATCCACTGTGGTATAATAATAATGTTAGAAAGCTACTGAGAATGCAAAGACTGTTGCACTCTCGCTTCAAAAAAGAACACGCAAATGATGACAGGCAAAAGTTAGTAGAGATTCGTGCATCTATAAAAAGATCGCTGCGCGAAGCATACGGCCATACCTTAGCAAAAGATATTTCCGAGAACCCGAAAAAATTCTGGTCCTGTGTAAAATCGATAAGCGGGTCAAAGCCTACTATCAAGTCACTTGTTGATCATTTCGGGGCAGTATTAGAAGAAAGCAAACGGAAAGCTGAAGTTCTAAATTTAACCTTTAGGAAATCGTTCACGTAAGAGAACTGCACAAAAGTACCATCATTTGATCAACGAACTTATTCTGAAATGGAGGCCATAGTAATAGGTATTTCCAGTGTAGAGAAGCAGCTGTGAGAGAGATAAATACGAAAAAGTCTGCAGGTCCAGATGGAATACCAGTTCAGTTTTACAAATAGTATTCTGCGGCATTGGCCCCTTACTTAGCTTGTATTTATCGCAAATCTTTAATTCAGCACAAAGTTCCTAGTGATTGGAAAAAAGCACAGGTGACCCGTTTATAAGAAAGGAAAGAAAATTGATCCACATAATTAAAGGCCAATATCATTGACATCAGTTTCCTGTAGAATTTTGGAGCATATTCTCAGTTCGAAAATAGTAAATTTCCTTGAGATGGTAAAGCTTCTTTCTACGAACCAGCACAGATTCAGGAAACATCGTTTATGTGAAACTCAGCTTGCCCTTTTCTCACATGAAATCTTGCTAGCTATGGATGAAGGGCAACATGCGGATTGTGTTTTTCTTGACTTCAAAAAGGCATTTGACGCGGTGCCACACTGCAGACTGTTAATGAAGATACGAGCTTATGGAATAGGTTCAAAGATTTGTGACTGGCTTGAAGACTTTCTAAGTAATAGAATGCAGTATGTTGTTCTTGACAGCGAGTTGATCAGAGACGAGTGTATCGTCAGGCGTACCCCAGGAGAGTGTGATAGGACCGCTATTATTTTCTCTCTATATAAATGATGTGATGGACAGAGTAACTTGTAATTTGGGGGCTGTTTGCTGATGATGCTGTGGTGTATGGGAGGGTGTCATCTTTAACTGACAGTAATAGCATACAGGATGACTTGGAAGAAATTTCTAGTTGGTGCGAAGAATGGCAGCTAGCTCTCAGTGTAGAAAAATGTAAGGTGATGCGCATGAGTAGGAAAAACAATCCCATAATATTCAAATGCAGCATTAGTAGTGAGCTTCTTGATGCAGTCGCGTCATTCAAATATCTAGGCATAACATTGCAGAGTGATATGAAGTGGGACGAGCATGTAAGGACAGTTGTGAGTAAGGTGGACAGCCGACTTCGGTTTATTGGGAGAATTTTGGGAAGATGTACTGTAAATGAGACCGCGTATAAAACACTTGTACGACCACGTCTTGAGTATTTCTCAAGTGTTTGGGACCCACAGCAGATCATTTTAAAGGAAGACACACAAGTAGTTTAGAGGCGAGCAGCTAGGTTTGTTACTGGTAGGTTCGACCAATGCGCGAGTGTCACGGAAATGCTCCGGCAACTCAATTGGGGATCGCTGGAGGAAAGACAACATTCTTTTGAGGAAATTTAGAGGGCCAGAATTTGAAGCTGAGTGTAGTATGATCTTGCTGCCACCTACTTACATTTCATATAGTTATCACAATGACAAGATAAGAGAAATTAGGTCTCGTACAGAGGCATATAGTCATTCTTTTTTTCCTCATTCTATTTGGGAGTGGAATAGGAAAGGAAATGCCTAGTAGTGGTACAATGTACCCTCCACCATGCACCTTACGGTATATTGCGGAGTATGTATTTAGATGTAGATGTAGACTGTAAGTTCATTTCTTCTAGCAAAATAGTGACACACTAGAGAATTTTCAATGTCCTGTTGTGATCGAAGCCATTCGGTGCGAATGTAGTGCAGCGGCTTGGCTGGATGAAACAATGATAGCAAAGGCTTGTGGTCAGTTACTAAATAAAATTTTCTCCCATACAAATAGTGATGGAATTTCGTGACACCATACACAATTGCTAAAGCTTCCTTCTCAATTTGAGAATAACGGCACTGTGTGTGTCTGTCAAAAGTTTGGATGCAAATGCTATCGAACGGTCCGTATCGCCATGTCTATGTGACAGCACTGCACCTAGGCCATATGATGATGATGATGATGATGATGAGTCAACAAGGTTCTATCAGGATGCGTGGGATGTGTAGACAGCTAAAACAGCTAGACAGATTACTAATACAAGTTTTATTGACGAATATTTACAATTACTTAACTTTTGACATATGTCTGTCTGTGTCTTCTCGCAGCGGCGTCTTCTTGTACAATGCTAGCTGTGCTGAGTCCTAGTAACCGCCTAGTTCTGAGTCGAATTCGGATGGGCTCTTTCAGATGCGTATCACCCTAGATATAGCAGCTTATAGAGGACGCACTTGTCTGTTACTCCCAAGATGCTCTGTGCCATTCCACTCCATTTTGATATTACCAAATTCAAACACAATTTGGTGACACCATCCTCCCTTTTCATAATTCCCTTATTAATGTTTTTAGTTTCTGGAGTAATTTTTTTGATTTATGGGCAATAATGATCCTTTTTCTAAGCAAGTTTTCAAATTTTTCTTACAGTTTTTTCATTTAATATCGGTAACATTAAATCACAGAAAACATTGCGTGTTGCTGTTTTTTTTTTGGCTACCACCAATGTTGAATTATGAAATGTCAAATCCTAATCACACTTTTGAGCTACACAGTTCACAAATTTATCTAGCTCATGGGTGTTTTCTTCTTCTTCTCCTCCTCCTCCTGCTGCTGCTGCTGCTGCTGCTGCTGCTCCTCCTCCTCCTCCTCCTCCTCCTCCTCTGTAGCTCGACACGTTTGACTGTTCTCTTTCACTAACAATATCCTTACCATTTTGCTCTGTACTTGCCATTGTAATAATATCTGCAACAATCACTTTTAATTGTAACTGATGCATGTATGAAATTTAAAAGTTCTTTCATGATATCTGATCACTTCTAAACAAAGTTGAATATAGTTCCACATGAAGTGCCGCTGTTGCAGTTAACTGATGCATCCAGCTTGTTGTTATGTTGTGTTTCCGAAATATATAGAGACTCCATGGGTTTGAAGTCTTGTCATTAATTACGATGATAATAATTAATTACAATAATAATAATAAGACATCATTATTTGCCAATAATAATAATAATAATAATAATAATAATAATAATAATAATAATAGTTATAATGAATAGTGTTCTTTGAGGTATAAAAGTGTCTACTACATGAAATTTGAACACTATTTATTCATATTATTTCAATTTCAATCAAATTAACATTCAGCGCTACATTTTAGTTCAGAATACTGTGTGCTATTAATAAAACTGCCTTGCTATGTAATCACTTGTAGCTTCCCTTATGTTCAAAGAGATTTTGGGTTTGCAGCCGTTCATTATAAACTTCATTACAAGATACTCCAACTGGACACCTGCCAGTCATCTTCACAAGAGCCAGTGAGGACTGATGAAACTGTTCTCCTTTCTGCCTTATATAGTGTACTAATAATATAGTAAGGACAATTTACAACTCACCGCAAAGACGTGGCGACGAGCTGCGACAGGCACATACAAAAGACACACATGTACAACACTTTCAGCTATCGGCCATAGCCTTCTTCAGAAAATAGAATACCCACGCAATCACACAGGCACACAACACAGTCATACAACCATCACCACTTTCGAAGTGCGGCAGCCGGAGGTGATGGTTGTATTACTGTGTTGTGTGCCTGTGTGATTGCGTGAGTGTTCTATTTTCTGAAGAAGGCTATGGCCGATAGCTGAAAGTGTTGTATGTGTGTGTCTTTTGTATGTGCCTGTCGCAGCTCGTCGCCATGTCTTTGCGGTGAGTTGTTAACTGTCCTTACTATATTATTAATTCCAACGTGGACTTTCCATTATTATATTATATAGTGTACTGATAGTATTGCCACAGTTGACAGCAGTGCCCTCACTGGTGGAACTGCAAAAATCAGCTGCCCTCAATATTGCCACTTTCCGCAGTTATTAGCGGCCTTTACACGGACAGTTCTGCCGGCCCGATTTGTGCCGTGCCGCGCCACACAGGTACCGACTCGGGCTGAGCCGGTCCCGGGGGGATTCGCCCACTCCGTCCCTCACCCAGAACCGGCACGCGGAACGTCCTCACATTTACACGGCCGCGCTTGCAGTACAGATTTGCACGGTCACGCTTGCACTCCAGAACCATGGCAGACTCACGCTGTTGGACAAAGGAATTCCTGTGTGAATTTATTGAATTATACCGGCAACGCCAATAAGTGTGCTGTAAATGAAGAGCATCTCGATGACAGTATTGCCGCAGAAGAGGTTTTTGTAATTGAGGAGCAGCAACGTACCAAAGGAAATGAAGAGGTTAGAGTTAAATTGTTTTATTTTTCAAAGACGTAATCACAGATGTAACAAAGGAAGGCAAAAATATACGTTGTGAGATTACAGTACTAATCTAAATAAAAATTCTTAAGCTCTTAATAAATTTCAACATTTCGCCTTGCCAATACACACTCCTTTCTGAAACAAAATTTGTCTTGTATAACTCTCTATTCACTTTATTATTTTTGTTGGGATTTCTACAAAACATATTTTGCAAACTATGTAGTTCCGTTGTTTGTCGCCAATGTGCTTTGCGCAGTAAGAAGATATCTGTATCCACAGCTGATGGTGATAGCCATGACTGTTTCTGCGCATAAAATCATGCAAAACAAATATAGGCAAAACAACATGACACATTTTTTCTGGTTTCATAATAATGGTTGTCTTTAACCCTCGAAACCGTGAAGAAATAATGGCGAAAGCATTTTCTACGACATTCCGAGCACGAGATAAACTGAGTGTCGCTGTAAGGCGTTCTTCTGTTGGAATGCTGTTGGAATGCTTTTTTCATCACTGTATCTGTCTTGGTAATTTTGTGCTTAATCAAATCCTGCAAAATGTTAAATGAGGCAGAATCCATCCGAAAATAAAGGCAAATGACTATAGTGGTGCCTGTATTCTTTCACCCAGACACGGCGCTTTGATTTCTTTCGGTTAATTGCAAGTGCAACGCCCATCCCAGCTGCAGTGATAGCACGGATATGGTTTCCCTGCAGCTGCGACCTGCTGCCCTGACGCCGCGCCGCGCAGACCTTTCGGGCGCGCCCAAAACGCCAGGCGGGGTCGCTCCTGCGCGGGCCGCCGGGCTGCCGGGCACCGCTCCATGCGGTGCACCGCGGTTCTGCCGGCATTCCTGCCGGCCGGCAGGAGCGGCCAGGCAGGCGCGCCCGTGTAAAGGCCGCTATTGGAGTGTTCTGGCATCTTTGTCTAGAGCAAATCTCAGAGATGATGACATTCCACATATTATACTTGTAGCCACTGTCAGGGTTCATTCTTTTCTGCGATGTGTCTTTCCACAGACTCTGTTATAATGGAGTCACAAAAATACATTGCTGTGACCAAAATTGTTTTATCGTACTCCATTGTATGTCTGTTGGAAATACAATGTTCCACAGCTGCAGACTTGCTGGGTTCCAGAAGGCGAGAACAACATTCGGGTTATCCGCGAAAGGCAAAGGTCCCAGGTTTGAATACCGCTTCTGGCACTCAATTTTAAGTTGCTAGGAAGTTTCATATCAGTGCAAACTCCACTGCAGAAAGATAGTTTCATTCTGGAAACATCCCTTAGGCTGTGGCTAAGCCATGTCTCCACCATATCCTTTCTTCCAGGAGTGCTAGACTTAAAAAGTTTGCAGGAGAACTTCTGTGAAGTTTGGAAAGTAGGAGGTGAGTTACTGGAGAACTGAAGTTGTGAGGACGGATCATGAGTCATGTCGGGTTAGCTCAATGGTAGTGCTTTCCTGCAAAAGGCAAAGGTCCCAGGTTCGAGTCCTGGTTCCGGCACAAATTTTAATCTGTCAGGAAGTTTCATATCAGCACACAGTCTTTGCAGAGTGGTGGTTTCATTCTGGAAACATTCATGTTCTTTGCAATGTTTATCCACTGTACGTGTTTTTGTCCTATATAGGCCATATGACATTTTCAAGCTATTTTATAAATTCCCACCTTCAGCAGTAACAAATTGCCCTTCACTGATCCCAGCAAATCAGAGATCTTATATTTTAGACAGAAAATCAGTCACCTGGAAATTACTAAGAATTCTTGCTTTATGAAGGAGGTATTTCCAACTAAGGGAATAAAATCTAAGGGCTTCACGTAGCTTTCTCCTCTTTATATACTTCCTGGTATGTGATTTTAGCTGAGAAGGCACTGTTAATTTTCTGAGACAAGTATCCACTTTCTCTGAACACTGTCCTCAAATATGTAAGCTCTTTAGGTAAACTTTCTACATCCAACACGGTATGGGCCCTTTGTACAAGGGTTTTAAGCTCACTCATTGTTTGGTATGGGTGATGGCAACTTGAGGAATGTGAATACATATTAGTAAGCACACACACACACACACACACACTTATTTGTACTTGTATTTCTCAAGTTGCCATCGCCCATCCCAAACCAGGAGTATGCTTAAAAACCTTGTACACAGGGTCCATACCATGTCATATGTAGAAAGTTTACCTAAAGAGCTTGCACATTTAAGGACAGTGTTCAGAGACGATGGATACTCGTCCCAGAAAATTAAAGGGGCCTTCTCAGCTAAAACCAGCTATACGGAAGTATAAGAAGAGGAGAAAGCTAAGATAAGTCCTTAGCTTTCCTTAATAATTTCTAGGTGAAAGTGATTTTCCGTCAACCATCCAAGATATTGGACCTGCTTGGATCAGTGAAGCATGATTTCTTACTGTGGAAGATGGGACTTTATAAAATAGCTTGCCAATGTGGTATGGTCTATATAGGACAAACAAAATGTTATGATGGGACCATGTAATTCCATCTATTTCGGGAATACCATCACATATTTTTGATTTTATTATTGAGTTGCTTTGTAGGTGTTCTTCCAGGTCATTGATATTTGTAGATAGAGGTCCTGCTACTCAGGTTCTTCCAGTTTTTTTTTTTTTAAATTCTTTGGGCTTCTTTTTCATATAAATTAAGATCAGATGAGAGAGATACCTAAAATCCAACTTTCTCACTAATAAAATTGAGAAGACTGTTCAATTATAAATGAACACCAAATACATGGATTTATTTGACCCTTATACAATAGTTAATCACTTTTCAATCATTTCATTTACATAAATACAACCTGATAACATTAGAGATTGGACCTTACTCTGATCAGGTCAACTCAAAAAATGTATCTATTTATAAAACAAAACACTATCAATCACAGTTCATTTTTCTTTGCAGTCTCTTCTCTGAGTATTCACAGAGTCTATATTGTGCACAGTATTTTGCATTGTGCACAGTATTTTGCACCTCAACATTCCATGCCCCTAGTAAGGTTCTTGTCTGGGCCTTCACCTGCGGAATAAAAAAGCCCAGGACAGTAACAGTCCCAAAAAGGCCTCCCTAAATATACAAAAAACTACTTCATTTGGGCATCTTGTAGAACCACAGAGAGCATGTAGTGTTTGATACACTACAACATACAGTGGATAAATGTTGCACAGAACATGAACATTGTATTTTCAATGGACATACAATGGATTATGATAAAACATTAGTTCTGGTCAGCCACAGCAACATCTTTTTGGGACTCCAACTCAATCGGTTGAAATACGCATCAGGGCAAATCTAATGAACTGTGACAGCTAACCAGTCAAAGGTCTCTGTTTCAATTCCTGGTTAATGATTGGACTTTTATCTGTCACTTATTCTTTCACATCTGTCAGTGGTTGTTGATGTGATAAATGCTGAGTTGCACCATGGTTTGAAGTCCACTTTAAACTGTAGGTTCCTCTGTAACCGGCTGGGTAAGTCAATTCAAAGTTCAGAGGAAGGCAACAGCATACGTCCTTCAACTGGTCCGTGCCTAGTAAAGCACTTTGTTGTTCTCACCAGACTTAATTGATTACTGCTTTACTTTAACATACACATATAGAAACTGGTGGCAAGCAGATCAGACCTAATTACCAATCAATTTCACTACTCATCTTTTGAAAAGTTTTTAATAAAATGTGTATGATAGTATAAGAACTCATTTAAGGTAACTTGTCTGTGAATGCCTGGAAAAATGCAACAAATTTTCATAAAGTTTACACAGCTGTAACTTAAAACCCCTAACTCTTAATAGAATAAAATTGCAGGACAATGTTTCATCTCTCTTTATCAACAATCTTATGAAATAGGCTATTATAGAGGAAAAATTTCTAACAGGAAAAATATACCTAAAAAATAGATGAAGTCCACTTACCAGGCGAAGGAGCACACAGGCAGTGATAGCAACAAATAAACATACAGACACACACACACACACCACACACACACACACACACACATCCCGGGACAGGAAAGACTTACCTTGCGGGGAAAAAAGGAGGGTAAACAAATACGCACACACCCACACATTTACACAGAAGCAAAATGTGTGTGAATGTGTGGGTGTGTGTGTATTTGTTTACCCTCCTTTTTTCCCTGCAAGGTAAGTCTTTCCTGTCCCGGGATTGGAATGACTCCTTACCCACTCCCTTAAAACCCTCATCATTTCCTTTTCCCCTCTCCTTCCCTTCTGCCTAACGAAGCAGCTAGGCTGCGAAAGCTTGCATTTGTGTGTGTGTGTGTGTGTGTGTGTGTGTGTGTGTGTGTGTGTGTGTGTGTGTGTTCAATATCTCCTCCTAAACTACTTATTATATTTCAGCTTTCCATGACTCAGCCCATTATCCAGAGACATAAATGATCATGAAATAAATGTTTTAAATGGCGAATACTGTATAACTGATGTATGATGTGAGCTACATATTCATGAAGATATGCCTATTTCTAACATGTTTTGCAAACATATTAATAGGAAAAACTACTGTCATTTTCATGAAGTTTTCACAGGAAATTGGAGCTAAGATTGGGGTAACATATAGGCAGGATTTCATCAAAATCAATCATGGAAAAATAGATACATCGCACTCTTAAGTTTTTTCAGTAATTGTCTGTTCATCTATTAGAAATACCTAATCTCCCAAACTACTTCACGTATTTGCATGGAGCAACTTCATAAGGGAAATTATTTTAGATGTAGGTTATGCTTGAAGTATGGATTATGTAGTACAGCAAACATGCAATAGAGGCGCTGTAGTGCACGAAAGAACTAATAAACACCACTGCTGCATAATAAGTAGTTAATCAGTAGATATGTTTGCACCTGTTGATAGTAGGTTAGTGTGTGTTGTGTACTTTTCTCCAAATAATATCCTGAAACATTAAAAAAAAAATCAGATCTCTAGCTCAAATAGTTTATTTTTGCATAAAATAAACATGTCAGAAAATGTATTTGTCGGGATTTTCTATGCAAAGTATATATTTATCTATAACTCGCCTGTATTGATCATAATGCATTCCAGGTCCAAATTATTCCTGGTTTACATGTTCCTCATCTTCTCTCTTTCTTTTCTTGCTTCTCCTTGCTGCCCTGGCTTCTTTAGTTGCCTCAAGAACCTCCTTTTCAGCTTTCAGCCACTCTCAACTTAACAGTTGCCACCAGTTATTGTTTCATATTGAACTCAGAAGATATTCCTAGCAACTCTAAAACTTCACATCTGCTTACTGCCCCCATCATTAAAACGCATTACAGCATCTAAAACACCTAATCTGATGGTGATGAACCAAACACCGTTTTTGGTAGGTGTTACCATATCAAATGGTTGAAGTTTTCGTTCACATTTTGTGTTTTACCATGTAAGCATCGTGACAAGAGTTTTTTGTCCCTTAGGTCCCTGTATATGGGCTTAATTGTCTCCAATACTGCAAACGATAGGGAGTGATGGTGTACATAAACTTGACAATTTTCGACTGCTTTTTTTGTACCCACACCACACCATAGCATACTCCACTGTCACGAAGCGCATGCTGTGTATTGTCATCTGTTGAGGCTTTATGGAAGAAGGTAGCCCAAACTAACTTGAAAATAAATTGTTCTTATGTTGTTGTGTGAGAAGTCTAATGACAACAATCAATGTGTGAAAGTAGCAGAAAAAAGGGCATGGCTGCACACAGTGATCTTTGAATTGATATTTAAACAACTTCCCGTAGTCCAATTTAAATGTTTTAACAACCATTGTGTTCAGAAAAGTCTAATCTTTAAGATGAAAAACAAAAATAGATTTTTAAGACAATTCACGAGCAAGTTACCTTAACTGAGGACAGCTTGTGTACTGCTTTTCATATTGGCTTTTTTAAGGGAATTCTGGAAGAGCTAGACAAGGAAAAATTATTCTGTTGTCTTGTTCTGTTGCCTTGAGTAGACAACCAAAATTCTGATGGCCAAACAAAAATGTTGAGGCATCAATGAAATTGTGGACTCAGTAGATATTTTCAAAAAGCAGTTTTCCATTTAATATTTATAAATTGCAATTAATAATGCAAAGTCCAGGTTGAAAATCTAGCACGGCCATTAGCCTTCATCAGAAATGATGTACTAAAGTGAGGGTTAATTTTTGATGCATTCTACAAATTAATTTATGAATATGCTCTACATTCCATATAATTTTTGTACATGATAGGATCTAAGTAAGATAACAAATACATTCCAGTTACATTACTATCTTCAAAAATGCCTTGTGTCCAGTTTAGAGAGAAAGTGCATACATTAGTAGTTGTTCTTGATGTTAGTGCTGTGACATGTCCTGTAATATAGGTATGTTAAGCCACAGCAAAAAGACTTATTTTTCATTAAGTTAAAAAGTGGAAGTGTGAAATTTTGAAAATGACTATCCTTTTCATTATTTTATAATTAGTGTATTTTGCCTAAATGAAAATGTTTAGAAATGTGTTTTCTTTACAAGATGCTGATTTTATAACCTACAGGTGAGTTAAGACTGCTGCGTAATTTGGACATAAATCACGTTCCAGGTTATGTATTCACTGTAATTGCATTTATTATTAATGTATGTATTAATAACTCATTCAATTTCAGGTTCCAAAATATGTAGCTAACAAATGGGATAAAGCACCTGGCAACATAGAAGTAGGAAAACTCAAAATTACCAAGTGAGTAGAAAAATTATATTTTTCTTTTGTTCTGGTCAGTAGTTTCATACAATAGTTCAAATGTGACTTTCAACTTGTTGCTGCAAAACGCAGCTGATAGGAATTGCGCAGTGGCATAGATATTGATCAGGGTGGATCCCCAAACGCAAGAAGAAAGTCCATCACATTGAGGCACCATGTTTCATCTCACAGGTAGGAATCTGGATGATGCAACATCTTTGGTACTTTATAAAGGTTTGAACTTTGCACCAACTCTGGGGATAGCTCCAGTTCGAGACATATTACCTGGGGACTGGAATTTCTGCCGCCTTCCTTGATTTATCGGTAAGGGCAGCTTCCTCTGCTGGTGAAAGGCTGGCTTATCAGGTAGCAGTAGCACGCCCCGGGAAGACAGAGGAAGGCCAGGATTGGCTACTGCTGAGTGGCGTGATGGATGAGTCACACTATGACGGAGAAGGAGAGGAACTTTTTCTTGTTTGCCTTTTGGAAGCATTACGGTGTGAGGTATATGTGGTTGATGGTTGTGGAGGCTGAGTTCACAAAAATTCTTCATGAGCAGGCTCTTTTCTGGAATTTCAGGTGAGCAATTTATGAGAAGCTGATGATGACTGGATTTTAGAGTGAGCTGAAGAGAGTGGGGACGTTGAATGAGTAATCTTTGGGCTGGTCGATCTTACAACCATGTTACTGAAAGTAAAATCACAGGTCTGTGTGCCTATCTCCTTAGTAGGTCGAGAAGAGGTGAAGAAAGTGCTGTATTTACCCGCTGGGTACACAGTGGGCTTCCTGCCATCTAATGTCTTCTGAGCAGCAAAGGTTGACACATTCTTTTACACGAATCTCCTGGATAACCCACTTGTCTTTGTAGACAGGAGAGTCCCTTGAAGGAACAGCATGGTCACCCATGTAGTTGATGCAACGAGGGGATGGAGATGGACAGGCAACCTTATGGGTGTCCCTGCCACAAGTGACGCATTTGGCTGCTTTGGGTCAAGATTGATGGGCGTGATTAAATCTCTGACATTGGTAGCAGTGCATAGGGTTTGGTATATTTGAGTGAATTGAAATTATTTTATATCCTGCTTTTACCTTAGATTGAAGTTCAACTCTGGCATATGTCAAAAATAAAGTACAGGTTGGTATTAATTCTTTTTCAGCCCTTCCTTTTTCTGTTTTCTCAGACATCTTTCACCAGAGCTCTGTGTTGAGCATCATACTTTTTGCCATAGCAACAAACCTAATTATGGATTGCCTTCCAGCTGACATTTCAGTCTTCCTCTTTGTGGACAATTTCACGATCTACTGCAGCATTCAGAGAACGTCTCTCTTGGAGCACTGTCTTGACTGTCTATATTCTTGGAATGTCAAAAATGGCTTCCATTTCTCCTGTGTGAAAACAGTCTGCAACAAACCTGGAGTTACAAAGTGTTCCTTCCACTGTCTCTTCGTCTCAACTCTGTTGCTCTCCCATTCATTGACACAACAAAATTTTTAGGGCTAACATTGGTTAGGAAACTGCTGGTCTCCCCATGTGTCTATCTGGCTGGACATTGTAATCGTTCCCTTAACGTCCTCCATGTTCTTAGTGGGACGTTATGGGGAGTAGATCAAACTGTCCTCTTTCACGTTTACCAGTCCATTGTCTGATCAAAGCTGGATTGCGGCCGCCCATTTACACCATCTTAACTCAATCCACCATCGTGGGCTACACATGGTGATTTGAGCGTTTTACACCAGCCCTGTTGAAAGTCTTTAAACCAAAGCTACCAAGTTACCATTTAACTATCAGCATGATCTACTACTGTGTCGGTAAGTATGCCAACTGCTGTTGATTCCCAAGCACCCATCCTACCCATCATTCTTCAGTGAGTCCCTCAATCACCAATATAAGCTGTCTACAACTTCCCTGCTCCCTTTGAGAGTTTGTTTTCGTCACCTCTCCAGCATCTCGATTTTACCTTTTCTACCACCCTTAGAATGCATGAGAGACCAACACCACCGTGCATTCAGGCATAGACATAGTCGTGGCTTAGTTTGTGGTCCTCGCTTCATGCCAATAAGCTTAGGACCATAAAACCGATCCCAACAGCTTAAAGGACTTCCTCACGCCTCTCTAGGTGAGAGGAGGTTATCTTGGCCTGGTTGCGGATCGGATATTGCCAGTTTAAGCCACCACCAGCTGCTAACTGCTGACCCTGCACCATTGTGTTCCTGTGGTCACCCGATGATGGTGTGCCTCATTTTAATGCCCTGCCCTAATTTCAAACATGTCCACATTGCAGTTAATCTGCCATACACTCAAACATGGTCCAGGGGATTATTTTTCACCGTGATCTCCTCCTGCAGTCCGATGATAAGCTACATGCCAAACTCGAGCGATGCAGTGTTCACTTTCTCCAGTACGTCTAAGGTGCTTAAGAACAACAAGGTTGCCACCGGTGTCTTCATCTTGTCCTTCGAGGAAAATTCTTTGCTCAAGAATGTTAAGGTGATGATGTACTTGTTCAGTGTGAAACCTTCTATTCCTCCTCCAACACAATGCTTCAAGTGCTGGAAATTTGGGCACATGTCCTTTTGGTGCAATGCTAACCCCACATGCAGAGATTGTGGGCGTCTGTCACATCCGGGCACTCCTTGTACTACTCCTCCCATGTGTCAACTATGGACAGCACTGCCCCTCACACCCCTGCCCCTCATGCGTGATACTCAGTAAAGAGAGGAAAATCTTAGCATATACAACAATTGACAAAATTTCTTACACAGAGGCAAAAAACGTATGAGCAGCTACACCCAGTCTCCTTGAAAACATCATTTATGACTGCCCTGTTGGCACCACTTTCTTTGAGGACGATGGCAACAAAACTTTTGGCCACCAATGTGGGCCATCAGGGCTGTCAGACTCAAAATGCCCACTTGACGGTTGGGGGCTCTCTTTTATCTGTTGCTCCCCCGTTACTTGCTTTGGGATCAACGTTTTCTTTTAATGTAAATATGGATCCCAGTCTTTTTCTGAAGCAACCACAAGCTGCCGGTTGAAGGGCTTCCTGATCTTCATCGGTGGATGGATGGGTTATTGGGGACGGGGACCAAACTGCCAAAGTCATCAGTTCAACATTTGGTAGAGGACGGACTGAGAATAGGGAAGTAGAGAAAGAGAAAGGAAATGCAGTCCAGGGAGGAAAGAAAGGAAAAAGACCGCATTACCTCGGGGCCCCGAGCTCGCCACTCGAGTACTCATGAAAGAACTGTAACCCCTGGGGGGATCTTCATCATCCCTGAAGTCAATTCAGAGAAGCTCTCCCAGCGAAAGAAAAGCAAGAGAAAAAGAAGAAAAAGAAACACAAGAAAACAGCAAGGGCAACTTTAGATTCTCAGGATGCAGTGGAGATATTAGTGTCTGCGAGGACATAAAACTTACTGAAATCTCAGAAATCATGGATGTCAATGATACTGGCATTCCTAACCAGTGGCTATGAGGCATAAACGGTCGCTCCAATACATTCACGGCTTCCCAGAATGCTGATACTGTCATCCTCCAGTAGAATGGCAGCAGATGGGTTTATCTCTCCTACTGACCTTGCTCCTTTCGTTGCCCAATTTCCACCGCGGGTGGTTTACCCGTAGGGCTGATTCTTCATCTTATACCTCGATTGTTGCGGTTACTGCTCCACTTCACACTAACATTGATATGGTGGTTCACGAGGTCACTGCAACCATGTTTTTTTATTTTATTATTATTATTATTATTATTTTATTTCTTATTTTGCCACTGAAGGAACTTTTTCATGTTCTTTAGGCCTTCAGGCCTGCTCCACTATTGCTTGCATTGTTGGAATCAGCTGTTTGTACTGCTTTTGCTCAACGAGAACATCTCATTGCAGTCTTGTTGTTAAATAAGGCATACCTTGAGGTTAGAAACTCACTTGGTTAGTTGAATTTCACTTGCAAGTAAATTAAATAATTTGATTGAAGCACATGCTACCCACACTAGAGGTAAAAAACGAGACAGGATGAGCCCGGTCTTGCGGTATGCATACACTACACACGCGCCTCCCTTAAACCCTTGATGTACTTATGCTAGTACGAGCCCAAGTGCAGTGGCGCAGCTGTCCCATTGCACTCTTGGCCTTGTAGTCCCCACACGTGAGCTCCACGGATACTCTGTCATATACCCCCCCCCCCCCAGGGGGCCCACAGCTCTTTTTTGGGTATGTATGTGGCGCGCATGAGGCCCCGAGCAGCATTCCTTCCTGCCCCAGGCTGCTTCAGTTCCCCCCCCTCCCCCCCTCCCCCCCACCCGGTTTATGCCTTCGCCTGGAGACGGGTGTCTCATGAGTTTAGGTGATCTCGAGTACCAGCTTTTCTTCTCTCGGTTTCTCTTTTCCTAAACCTTGCTTCCGCCTTTCCCCCCTTACTGTACTCTTCTAGCCTTCCTCTTCTCCTTTAGGCTCCGCCTCAGCATTTGAGACTCAACCTTTCCCACTTCCTTCTTTTTTCCTTCTTTCCTTTCTTCCTCCCTGTGCATTCCTGACGGCCACCCACGCACTCGCAGCGTAACATGTGAATGGGTAATGCGTAAGTCCCAGCCCTGGGTTGGCATTTGGGCCCGCAAGTACCCCCTGTAAAGGCCAGGCCCAGGGAGGAGAGATTACCCGAGCTGTAACCTTCCGACCGTGCCGATTGGTCCCTCTGTCCGACCTGAGGTGTGGAAAATCACCTAAGGCGGGTGAGCCCTCAGGGAGGGTTTCCCATTAGGAAGGAGCACGCCATCGGAGACGCCATCGGGGACAACTTCGCAATGACTTCTTCTTCTACTGTGCCCTTTACCCACAAAAGGAAACTCGATGAATCAAAATCAAAGAAAATTTTGCCTAACTTGCCAAAGTTACTTGTCGTTTCACGCACTGATGGCCATGATTTCCTGTCAATGAATCCCTTTGTAATACAACAGGGAGTCGATGTGATTGCAGGCCCTGTCAAAACTTGTTCCCGCCAATGCAATAGGACACTGTTGCTGTAAACCGAAGGTGCCTTCCAAGTTCAAAAGTTGCTTTGCACTACAATGTTGCACACCTTTCCTGTTAAGGTCAAACCTCATCGTACCATAAACTCGTCGTGGGGGGTCATGTTCTCACAATTTCTTGATGGCCTGTCCGATGAGGAACTACAGGAGTACCTTTCCGACCAGAGTGTAACAGCTGTACATTGTGTGATGAAAAGAGCTAACAACCACCTAGTACCAACCCAAACAGTGTTCCTGATCTTTGACAAAGTTGACCTTCCTTCAATGATAAAAGCAGGCTATGAAATCATCTCCGTTCGGCCGTATGTCCCAAATCCCACTCGCTTTATCAGTGTCAGCATTTCAGTCATACCCATCAGTCGTGCCCCAATGCAGTGAAATGTGTCACCTGTGGTAGGGACGCCCATGAGGGTGACTGCCCACCTCCGTCCCCTTGCTGCATCAACTGCATGGGTGACCATCCTGCTAATTTTCGCGAATGCCCTGTATATAAAGAAGAGCGGACCATCCAGGAAATCAGAGTCAAGGAAAAAGTTTCCACCTCTGCAGCATGGAAATTATTAGCAAGTGGAAAGCCTGCTGTGCTCCCAGCAGGTACCTACTGCAATGTCCTTTCCTCTCCTTGACCAACAAAGGAGACGGGTACGCAGACATGTGACTTTACCTTCAGTGACACAGTTGTCAGATCAGCCAGCCCGAAGATTGCCCACTCGACATCCCCAATGCCTTCTGCTCACTCAAAATCCCAGTCCCCATCAGTTTCACAGAAATCACGGGCCACTATGTCGGAAGCCCGTACTTCGAAAAAAGATCCTGTTTGTTAAGATTTTCTAAAAAGTCATCTTCCCATCAGCGACTCATTCACAAAAAGAGATGTTCCTCTCCTTCCCCCACCACAGCGTGACTCTTCGGTCACGCCATCCAGCAGTAGACGGCCACAGCCATCCTCTGTCTTGCCAGGACGCTCTACTGCTTGCCGGTCTGCCGGGATTTTCCCGGCGAAGGAAGCTGCCCCTTCCGATCACTCCAGGAAGGAGGCAGAACAGATGTCTGAACCCATGGACCATGAGTGTCCACCTGTCGTTTGCAGTAGCAGTGCTGCCTCACAGCCAGGCCCGCAGCGGCTGTCGAGGTGATCCCCTCTTGCCTTCTCCCATTTTTTCTTCTCATGCTTTCTTCATGGCACTCCTTTAGTGGAACATCAGATGCATTCACTCCAACCGCAGTGAATCGAGACTACTCCTTCGACTGCACTGCCCACTTATATTCGGTCTGCAAGAAACGAAGGTCCGTCCAACCGATCATATCAATTTCCCACAATACACTGCAGTACATTTTGATTTACCTGCCGTGGAGGGTATTCCTGCCCATGGAGGTGCTATTTTGGGAAGACGTCTATTATCATCCCATCCCTCTGCAAACTCACCTACAGGCGGTTGCCGTCCGTCTCACCATCTCCACATTCACCTTCTCTCTTTGTAATATCTACACCCTGCCGTCATCTGCCGTTCTTAGGGTAGACTTACTGCACCTTTTTGCTCAGCTTCCTACTCCGTTTTTGTTGATTGGAAACTTAAATGCCCACCACCTTCTATGGGGCTCTCCAGCTTCTTGCCAGAAGGGCTCTCTTTTGGCTGACCTCTTCAACGACGTTAAACTTGTCTGCCTAAATACCGGTGAACTAACTTTCCTATCCTACACGACGCATACCTTTTCCCATTTGGACCTCGCGATATCCACTACTCCATTTGCGCATCGTTTCGAATGGTATGTTCTGTCTGATAGGTACTCGAGCGACCATTTACCGTGTATAATTTCCCTACTACATCATACCATTTCTCAATGTTCCACTAGGTGGAACATCTCCAAAGCTGACTGGGAAATATTCTTCCATGGCGGTTTTCCATGATCAGAACTTCTCCAGCTGTGACAGTCAGGTCAACTATCTCACAGACGTCATCCTCGCTGCTGCCGAACATTCCATACCCCGAACTTCAACACCTCCTCGTAGGGTCCCAGTTCCCTGGTGGAATGCAGCATGTAGCAACGCTATTAGAGCCCAGCAACATGCTCTATGTCTGTTTCAACGCCGGCCAACTTTGGAAAATTGTATTAATTACAAAAGACCTCGAGCAAAATGCCGTTGTGTCATTAAAGAAAGCAAAAAAGGCTTGTTGGACTGCTTTCACAAGTTCTTTCAATAGATCTACTCCTTTGTCAGTCGTCTGGGGTAACGTACGCCAGTTGTCTGGCACTAAGGTCCATTCCCCAATGCCCGGCCTGAATATAGCAAACAAATTTTTTGTGGAACCTGTTGATATCGGCAATTGTTTGGGCCGCTTTTTCGCAGAGATCTCAAGTTCAGCTAATTACGACCCTGCCTTCCTCCCCCAAAAACAGGCCGAGGAGGCACAAACGCCTTCTTCTACATCTCCCAATAGTGAAAGTTACAATGCCACCTTCACCATGCAGGAGCTAGAATGTGCCCTTGCCATCTCCCGATCCTCTGCCCCGGGGCTCAATGCCATTCATATTCAGATTCTGAAGAACCACTCCCCTGCAGGTAAATCCTTTCTTCTTCGCACTTATCTCGTTTGGACTGAAGGTGAAGTTCCCACTTGTTGGCGTGAAGCAATTGTTGTCCCCATACCCAAGCCAGATTGGACAAACATCTTCCTTCCAGTTATCGCCCCCAGTTCCCTGACCAGCTGTGTCTGTAAGGTAATAGAGCGGATGGTCAATGCTCGGCTGGTTTGGATACTCGAATCTCAACATCTCCTGACTAATGTCCAATGTGGGTTTCGAAGGCATCGCTCTTCTATTGATCACCTCGTTACCTTGTCAACCTTCGTTATGAATAACTTATTGCGGAAGCCTCAGACGGTGGCTGTTTTCTTCGATTTGGAGAAGGCTTACGACACTTGTTGGTGGGCGGGCAATCTCCACACCCCTCTTTATTAGAATGTTCATGGTACGAGAGGGCTCTGTTTTTGTCAGATACCTTTTGCCCTCGATAGCCATTACAGGCTGTCCGTGATTGCCCTGCTCCCTCCTGGAGTCCGCTTTCGTCGCTTGCTTCGGCAGCTCGATTTTACCCTGCCTTCCACATTTCAAATAGGTGAGAGCCCAGTGCCACCATGGCTTAAGGCTCAAGTTCGTGTTCACCTCAAACTCACCACACTCCCGAAGGAGAGTACTTCGTATGCTGTTTACTGCTCGAGGTTTCTTGAACTTCGTGCACGGCTCGAAAATTCCGTCTTCATATGTACGGATGGCTCTAAGACCAATGAAGGTGTCGGATGTGCGTTTGTCGTCGGGGATGAACTCCTTGCCCTCCATCAGGCTGTACCATACATCCGCCGACACCATTCTCCTTCCTTCCAAGGCTGCAGCTCTCCTACCTCAGACAGCTGTGTACTGTGTCCCATCGAATGATATTCGAGGGGCTCTTTCCCGTCACCTTCTATCCTCGTGGCATAATGTGCGGTCCTCGCTTACAAATAATAAGCTTTGAACCATTAAACCGCTCCCGGTGGCTTGGATGAACACCTCATGCTGCTCGCGACGAGAATAAGTCATCTTGGCCCTGTTGCGGATCAGACATTGCCGTGTCAGCCACCGCCACTTGCTAACTGGTGACCCAACACTGTTGTTTTCCTGTGGTCACCCACTGACGGTGAGCCATGTTTTATTGTCTTGTTCAAATTTTACTCCTGTTCGGATTGCACTGTATCTTCCGGATACACTGGAAGAAATTATAGCTGATGACACATGAGCTGTTGTAAAATGTAAACTTTCATGGCCGGAATGGTCAAAATTACTAAAAATTTCTGGGCTATTATGCAGTGGTCTAGTGGATTTATTGTAGAAACCCAACGTTTCATCCCCAACTGCAGAGGACATTCTCAAGGGGGATCGTGGCACTTTTGAATGTCCGATACACACCCTGGCTCGCGAGTAACTGAAGCCAAACTCTGTTTACGAGGGCTTGCGCACAGAGGTGTGACGTCAGATGTTTGACATGCATGCGCAATTCGTCGTTGCCGATTGCCGCTATCCATTAATAACATCCCATAGTGGAAGACTGTTAAATTTGTTCTTCAAAACCGGAATCCAGATTTCATTTAGTTTCACACCCTCCTCCATCCTATTGAAATTATTGGGGTGTTTTACAATTTCTATAGCCTCTGTACAGTCTTTCATGGTATCCATTTGTGGCTGCTAAAACTTGAGTCTTATCAAATTGAATAAGGTGGTCCCCTGGTTGAAAAACACGTTCAGAAACCCCCCCCCCCCCCCCAGGGGGCCCACAGCTCTTTTGTGGGTACGTGTGTGGCGCGCACGGGGCCCCGAGCCGAAGCAGCCTTTCTTCTGCCCCAGGCTGCTTCACTTTCCCTCCTGGTTCACGCCTTCGCCTGGAGACAGGCGTCCTTTGTGAATGAAGGTGGTTTCTAGTCCCAGTTTCTCTTTTTCCTTGGTTTCTTCCTTTTCTAACCTTTGCTTCTGTCTTTCTCTCCTTGCTGTACTCTCCTAGCCTTCCTCTCCTCCTCATTAGTCTCCGCTTTGGCGTTTGAGACACTTCTTTCTCTTCACTTCCTCTATTTTTCTTTCCTCCCTGTGCGTGTCTGAAGGCCGACCCATGCATTATCAGGTGTAGCAGTTGACGGGGTAATGCGTAATTCCCCGCCCCGGGCATGTACGTACCCCCTGGTAAAGGCCAGGCCCAGGGAGGGGTGATTACCCAAGCTGGTACCTTCCGAACATGCCGATCTGTCCCTCCTTCAGTTCTCGGGAGGTGTGACCTGAGGTGTGAACAATCACCTAAGGCGGGTAAGCCCTCGGAGAGGGCCCCCACTAGGAAGGAGCGCACCATCGGAGACGCTGGTAATCACGGGGGACACTTCCGCAATGACTTCCTTCTCTTCTGCTGTGACGTTGACCGAGAAACGATAAATAGATAGATTCGCCTCAGCAAAAGAAAACTTTGCCTAATCTACCGAAATTTCTTGTTCACTTCTGTAAATCCTTTCATCATTCAGAAAGGTGTTGATGCAATTGCTGGCCCTGTAAAAACCTGTTCACGTCAGCGCAATGGCACATTGTTGCTGGAAGCGGACAGTGCCTTCCAGGCCCAAAAACTGATACGGACTACATTGTTACACACATTTCCTGTCAAGGTAGAAGCGCATCGCACGCTCAACTCGTCACGGGGGATAGTTTTTATGACATCCCTTGACGGGTTGTCTGACGAAGACATCCACCTGGAGTTCGGTTTCGTCGCCTGCTTCAGCGGCTCGATTTTACCCTTCCTTCCACCTTTCGGTTGAGCGAAAGCCCATTGCCTCCGTGGCATCAGGCCCAGGTTCACACCCACCTTGAACTTAGTTCGCTGCCCAAGGAGAGCACCCCAGATTTGCTATACCGCTCGAGGCTTGTCGAACTCCGTTCGCGGTTCGATAATGCCATATTTATTTCACTGATGGTTCCAAGAGCACTGACGGTGTCGGATCTGCCTTCGTTGTCGTGGACAACCGTTTCCAATACAAGCTCCCTGACCGGTGCTCCAATTTCACGGCTGAGCTTGTTGCCCTCCACAAGGCTGTTTTGTATACCTGCCGTCACCGCCAATCTTTCTCTGCCATCTGTTCGGACTCCCTTAGTGCCCTACAGGGTCTTAAGGACCCTTTCTCGACCCATCCTCTCGTGTATCGGATCCAACGCTCCAGTTGGTAGCAGATGAAAGCTGTCACGTTTCTTTCCTGTGGGTCCCTGGCCACATGGGTGTGCCCAGGAATGAGACCGCCGACATAGCAGCCAAGGCAGCAGCTCTTTTGCCTCGCACGACTACCTTTTGCGTCCCAGCGGACGATGTTCAACGGGCTCTTCGCCAGAGTATTGTGTCATCCTTGCACAGTGCGTGGTTCTCACTTACGGACAATAAATTGAGAACTGTAAAACCGATCCCGACCGCTTGGGGGACCTCCTCACACCCTCTGGGCGTGAGGAAGTCATCCTGGCCCGGTTGCGGATCGGTCACTGCCGTTTCAGCCACCATCATTTGCTAACTGCCGACCCTGCACCGGTGTGCTCCTGCGGTGAATTGCTGACCGTGCAACATGTTTTACTGTCTTGTCGTAATTTTAATCATCTTTGTGTAGCCCTTCACTTTCTGTCTACTCTGGAGGAACTTTTAGCTGATGACACACGAGCAGCTGCTCGAAGAAGAAGAAGAAGAAGAAGAAGAAAGACGTCATATACATACTCGCTGTCTTGGTGTGCTCGGGAAATTGTGTTTGTCTACACCACTGCCTCTACATGTTAATACAGGAGTGTCCGTATGTTTGTAATTCATACAAATCTACAGTTTTATTCTGATCTTAATAAAATGTTGCACACTTAAACTTAAAACTAAGAGGAATGACGGAGGCTTTTACTTATAGATTTTGACAAAATCTACAGTTTTTTTAGGTTCTTGTTGACATTTTACATACCTGATCTTCAGATTAAGTATCCACCAGTTTCTTTCTGCAATGTGTCGAGACAACAACTTAATATCATTGTACTGCAGATCGTTTCTACTCATTCTTGTTGCACTCTCAATTCATTCAATAAGATTTAATTGTTCTTTCAGCGCACTAAAATGTTCTTGCAGATCAAGTGAAACATTTGTCACTCCATATCAAGAAAACTATTCACAGAAGAAAATCATTTTTACATGGATTATAGTTTCATGTAATAAAAGACTGAATTTATTTTCGTTTCTGTTACTGTGTACAGTTACTGTGTAGCATCAAATAAAGTGAAGTATTACACGAAAATGAAGTGTGCTGCGGTAAAACCACATTGCATAGAGTTTTTGGTGCAGTTGATCTTGAAATGTGGACAATATTCTGACTTTTCATTTCAAACAGAGCAGAATGGTATGTTAATTCGTTTTGGAGACACTGGTGCTCCCATTATGTCCCTACACATTGAGAATTGTGTGGTCATATCAACCGTCATATTTCATACTCATTTGGCGACTGTGTTGCTTTATTCATTAGTGCATTAAAAATTCGTATCACCGAATAAATGTATTAAAGTGAACGGAAAATTTGGATGATGTCAAACTACTATGAATATAATTGCTGCTGATTTTACATTGGAATGACTAAAAGGCAATTTTCAGAACGTGGAACTATAATGCGCACCACTGACTTGCATGAATGTAATTTGCAAGAGACGATTGCAAATGAACTGGTACTGGCGGTATTTTTGAGGTACTGTAGGCGAAGAAAGCGCACAATTGTTTGTATGTTAAACAAAAGCCTTATTTTATTTATTACTACAGAAGCACCTAGATTTTGAATCATAAGTCCATTTTCCAGTATGTATCTGATACCAAAAATGACAACCAAGTAAAGATAAACGTACCAACTCCCGAAGCTACGGAATGTTGACTTGAGCATTAAAATGTACCTCTGAGATTATGACCACATTACATAACATTTCAAAAATTCTTTAGCATTAATTACAGTAAGTATCACAATTCTGACAAAATTGTCTAGAATTTTACCAGTTTCTTTATTTAAGAAAAAATAAAATGTACCCTGCTGCAACCTTTATTTCTGATAAACACCAGAGTATTAATACACTGTTCGGTTGAGCATAGAAATGAACACTAAGGAGGTTCATTACAAACTGCTGGAAGCCCCGTCAGCATCGCCTACCCGCACGCCCTCCAGAGGGCGCTCGGTGGCGAGTCGGCTCTGGCAGCACCGGCGCGCGGCGGCTAACGAGTGGTGGCAGATATGAACGGGTTCGGCCTCTATATACCTCCCCCATGAATTGTGATGGATGTTGAACAATAAAAGATTACCTGAAACATAAAAATTTAGAAGCAACAAAAGAAAAAGAAAAATGAAATGCACTTTGTTGTGTTGACCTTCACTTTTCCATGAACAGGAGCACTGTTACAGAAAAATAGAAAGAAAAAAAAAATTTTAACACACTTGATTATACACTGTGAGCACTTCACTTCAATTTGTCACTTTCGTGGGCGTCGCACTGTCACTCGTTGTCCAATGAAGCTGACATCCATGTTGCCTTTGCTAGTTTCTGCGAATTCGGGGGGCGGAACACACACATATGGGTGATAGTGGCCTTTGCGGGAAGTGTACTTGCTGGATCCTAGGATAGGTGACATTCCTGCTGGTGTTGTTGTTGGCTGCGACACTGTGGGCTCCGGCGGCTGCACGCTGACCGGTGGCAGAGCCTCCGTGCTGACGCCTGATGATTGGGGCATGAGTGAGGAGGATGGTCCTGGCAGTGGAATTATCTCCACCTAAACTTCCATAGGCTCAGGATGACTGCTAGTAGCCAATTCGACCCGAGGCCTGAATTGGTCCACGTGTCGGGAGGTGACCCCATCAGCTGTCTGCACCTTATATAAGCGGTTTTCCTGTTGTTGTGTAGTGTTGCCCTGAATATGCTTTGGCTGGCGGCCGCACCCAGTTTTGCACCCAGACTAGCTCTCCAACCTTAAATCTTCCCGGCAATGGAGGGGAGGAAGGAGAAAGAGGCGGATGAATGAGATGTAACAAAGTGCGTGGTTGCCTGCCATGTAGCAACTCAGCCAGACTGAATGCACCAGCAGGTGTGAAACGGTATGATTGAAGAAAAGTGAGAAGAGCATCTTCACTGGATGAGGAGGTAAGGAGTTTTTTCATCTGGGTTTTAAAAGTCCTAACTTGGCGTTCGACTTCTCCGTTGGATTGGGAATGGAAAGGGTGGTGATGTAACGTGTTTTATTCCACGTTGGGAACAAAATTGAGCGAACTCAGTGGAGCTAAATTGGGTACCGTTGTCTGAGACAATGGTATTTGGTAGGCCTTCAAGGGCAAAAATCTTTAGTACCTGTATCGTTGCTTCAGACTTGGGAGAGGGAATGCGGGTCACAAAAGGAAAGTTTGAATGCGCATCTATAACTAGTAGCCAGTATGTTCTCAAAAACTTTCCAGCGTAGTCCACATGAATCCTCTCCCATGGGTGCGTAGGCTGCGGCCACGTCGTCGTCAATTGTCTTGTCGCTTGCGTGTGCTGGGCACATATGTTGCACGAAGCAACCATGTGCCTTATGGATGCGTCAATGCCGGCGAGTAGACGTGTCGACAAACGAGGTTCTTTGTTCTCGTGACACTCCAGTGGTCCTGGTGGAGCAGTTGCAGAACATCCCTCTGAAGCCCTGATGGTATGATGAATCGTGGATTCAGATTGTCCGTAGCCAGAACAACAATGCTGTTTCGTACTGATAGGCGATATCGTAAATGGAAATAGTTGCGTAGGGGGTCGGAAGCTTTCCGGGGAGGGCGTTCGGGCCAGTCTTTGGTAATATTATGAAGAACTTTATTTAATACATGATCAGCCTCAGTAGCCAAGGCAATGTTTTCTCCAGATATGGGGAACCCTTCAACGGCACGAGCTTCAGCTTCGTCAACATGAAAACACAGTAATTCTTCCTTGTCAAAATGGGGGTCAGGTCCATGGGGAAGATGGGATAATAAGTCAGCGTTAGCATACTGAGATGTTGGTCGAAAGTGGATTTGATAATGAAAGCGGGACAAATATTGGTCCCAGCGTTGCAGACGGTGAGCAGCTTTGTCTGTCAACGCCGCATTGGGCCTGAAGAGAGAGAGACAAGTGGTTTATGGTCAGTAATGAGTTGAAATTTACTGCCATATAGGAAGACAGTAAACTTCTGGAGGGTGTAAACTATGGCAAGGGCTTCTTTTTCTATCTGTGAATATTGTTGTTGTGCCTCGTTGAGTGTTTTCAAGGTGTAAGCTATTGGCCGCTCTGAGCCATCGGGATATCGATGAGCTAGAACCGCACCTATGCCATATTGTGAGGCATCTGTAGCCAAGACAAGCATTTGACCCAGAGTGTACGTGGCGAGACAAGGGGCCAATGTAAGCATCAACTTCATTTGATTAAATGCTTTCTCACATGCAGTCGACCATTGGAAGGGAACATCCTTTTTGAGTAATTTGTGCAAGGGGTGTGCGATTTCAGCAACAGATGTTAGAAATTTGTGGTAGTAGGCCAATGCCCCAAGGAATGCCTGTAAGTCTTTGATATTTGTAGGACGCGGCATTGCATCAACAGCTGCTACATCATCATTAAGTGGGCAAATACCATCTTTAGATAGTTGGAACCCAGGTAGGTAACCGATGGTTGAAAGAATTGTGATTTGTGATAGCTGCATTTGATTCCGGCCGCCTGTAGGACCGAAAAAAGCCTGCGCAAATTTGTTAAATGCTCTGCTGTGACGATAATGTCATCTTGATAATTGATGCACCTCGGAACTGATGCCAGTAGTTGTTCAAGGAATCGTGGAAAGATAGCTGGGGCGCTAACCACCCCAAAAGGTAGTCGCTGATATTGGTAAAGACCGAGCGGGGTGTTTACCACCAGAAAGGTTCGAGAAGCTTCATCAAGTTGGAGCTGGTGATAAGCTTCGGAGATATCAATTTTTGAAAAATATTGGCCACCCACAAGTTTGGAGAATAGTTCGTCAGGTCTAGGCATAGGATATGTATCAACCAGGCATTGGGAATTGACATTGACTTTGAAATTGCCACACAAGCTAAGCCTGTTGTTGGGTTTTAGGACAACAACAAGCGGAGCGGCCCATTTGCTTGCATTTATGGGTAGCAAGACACCCGCTGAGACTAGGCGGTTGAGTACTTGTTTCACTCAGTCACGCGTGGAAACGGGCACTGGTCGTGCTCGAAAAAATTTGGGATGGGCATCCTGTTTCAATGTGATGTGCACTTCAAAAAAGACTAGAGAATTCCTTGGATAGGTTTTCTCATTGAGAGTATGGAATCTCGATTGATACAACATGGACTGCGTCATCCACCGAGAATCCAAAAAGTTTAAGGCGTCATAGCCAAATAAATTGTCGGAACCCGAGTGATCAGCTATGACAGTGTTAAGTGTTTGGGAAACCAACTTGTATGTTAATGTTGCTTCCAACTCTCCTAGTAGAAAAATCTGTTGTTGATTGTAGGTGCGCAATTTGCGCGAGACATTAGATAAGGGAGGTGAACCAATCGCTGCATAAGTGGCTGCTGTGATAATTGTGGCAGCTGACCTCGTGTCTACTTGCATTTTAACATCATGACCTAGGATCTGTACATCAATAAAAAGTTTGCTATCAGAGGACAAGGTGGAGTTGACGAAATAAACTGATGTGTCCTCATCCACTACTTCTTGAACCAATCTGACAGATTTAGAGTGACAAACCGACGCCATGTGTCCCTTTTTGTGACAATTATGGCAAACAGCCCAACGTTTGGGGCAGTCGTCATGAGAGTGGTGTTTGAAACAACGTGGGCGTGATGGCAACAGCGTGTTGACATTATTACCTGTTTTTTGAACTGTTTCTTGTTGTTTGACCTTTGCATTTCTGACTGAGGACTGTACTGCAGCAACGCCGTCAAAATTTCCAAGGTTGTTCGCTTTGCGAATGACACTATCTTGTTGTATCTCACATACATCTCCCCAAGAGTCTAATTGAGCTCCCGCAAAAGTAGTTACCTCGTAAGTGGACGTTATCTTGAGGACTTCCTCTAAGGTGCGGTTTACTAGCTGAAGAGCACATTGTCTTACCACACGATAAGGGCTGAACGTAGAATTGCACCGTGCATCATGTGGTGTGTATAAGACTCTTAGTGTTGTTTGGTAACAAATTGAATCTTTCTACTTAGCTCTTGTTGTAGTTCTGTATGACAGTTGAGGCCGATTTTTGCATTAGTAAAAAGCAACACGAGAGGCTACTACGTGTGTTTGTTTGCAATAGTAATTTGTAAGAAGAGAGTGCATCTCATCGAAAGTCAACGACAAAGGTTCGTTAGGGGGGGGGGGCGCAAGTTGGACCAACAACTGATAGCGTTTGGGCGAAATCCATGAAAGGAACAGAGACTTACGAAGTTGTGGATCTTCGACTCTGAAGGCAATGAAATGCTGCAGAAGCCTCTTCTCGTAGTCGATCCAATCTTCGACAGTCTCGTCGTATGGTGTGAACATGGGTATGTGCAGCATGAAACCATTGCCATGAAGTGGGCCCGTAAGAAGGGCCTGTGTCAGTAGTTTCTGTTGTTCGATGAGTTGTGTATGTTGCTCACCAGAGCAGCTAGTACTTGTTCTATCATAGCCATTACGTAGCATGGAACTTAACGTATATCCCATCCTCGTCGCCAGTACTGCTGCAACCTTTATTTCTGATAAACACTTGAGTATTAATACACTGTTCGGTTGAGGATTGAAGTGAACACTAAGGAGGCTCATTACGAACTGCTGGAGGCCTCGTCCATGCCCCCTAGCCTGCGCGCCGTCCAGAGGGTGCTCGGTGGTGGGCCGGCTCTGGCAGCGCCGTCGCACAGTGGCTAACAGTGCCGGTGGATACGAACGGGTTTGGCCTCTATATATCCATTTATCTATTACATTATTGACGATGTCTTACTATGAAATTAAAATTTTGTGTGTTGGTTTTGATCATATGATACAATATTTCACTAAACAAAATTGTGCAGATGTAAATAATTACAATCCACAAACGAAAAAAAGAACGACTTCTTAAATGTTGAATAACAAATCACTAGTCTACGACAAACACTTTCAGTTGTAAGGCAATATTGTTCGGACAGCCAATAATCTACAGACTAGGCAGCTGCTCCCGCCAGAGGTTCTAGTCCTCCTTCGAATACAGGTGCGTGTGTTGTCATTAGTGTAAGTTGTTTAAGTAGTTTGTAAGTCTATGGACTGATGACCCTAGCAGTATGGTCCAGTATGTTTACAAACATTGGAACATTCTGAACAACCAATAATAGTGCCATTTTCGATACACAGGGTACGGCAAATTGCTTGTCTTCTTCCCACCTCCTCTTTCTTCTGGCCTATGCCTGGCCTATGGCTCTACAGAGTGGCACACGGCGCTGATACTGTGTGTCAGCTTCAACAATATGCAGGCCAGCACACATACATGTCTCAACAGTCTGTGAGGCTCTATTAGACTGTGATTGTCACAATAACATGTGCTGTGCCCGTCTCAATTGGTGTCCGGCCTGGTCAGCCACTGTCAGCTTGGTTGGGCACTGCACACATACGACGAAACATCTCCATCACGTACCCTCTGTCAAAGTATTACCTGTTCACCTTACAATTGCCATTTCATCTGAGGACGCTGCAAACTGTTGATGTGTTCTGTGTTCTGCTATTGTTTATTTCAAATGGTGTATGAGCATTATAATTCAAATGTAACATAGTTACTGAACTGATCTTGGTACACACACAACAGATAAAGCAACTGTACATTCTGTTAACTCATTCTTGAACAGAAAAGCAATCAAAATGAATAATAAGAATATAAAGCCATAGTCATATGGTTAAACAATTCACCAGCGCATTTGCACAAAACGGTACAATCATTTTAAATATATTCTTGTGAAGGAAAACGTGTGAAATAAAAAAAAAAAAAAATAAATAAAAAATAAAAAAAAAAAAAAAAATCTGCAATGTTACTATGGAATAACTGGAGTGAATGTGCAGATAATACACTTGTTATTAACAATATAGTAAGGACGGTTTGCAACTCACCGCAAAGACGTGGTGACGAGCTGCGACAGGCACATACAAAAGACACACACATATATACGACATAAAACACATTTTTCTTCAGAAAATGGTATGGAGTTCAAATAGTGTGTTAAACTTAATCAAGATCATAATAAAACTACAGATTTTATGGAATTCTATAAGTGAAGTAACCTCCGCCATGTACCACACAAATCTTATATAGACATTGACCTTCCTCTTGTTTTGATAGTGAAGAGTGAACATGTCATAAAGTTGAGAAAAAAGCAGGGTTAACTAATAGACACGCACTGTGTGTATAAACTTGCATCTGTCGTGAAAATTTTGCAAGTCTTCGGTAACAGTCACAGGCTCAGCTCGCCAGGCTCAAATCATTTCACCAGGCTTGCTGTACCCGTCGGCCTGGCGATTCAGCTCATTGTACTCACGGATCCACTGGCTTGGCCCACTGTACCCCCTATCCCTACCAACTCGACCTGCCGACCTCCGCCGATTCCGTAGAACCAACAACACAACTTGTGAGCCTTCTGCCCTTTATCTCTCTCTCTCTCTCTCTCTCTCTCTCTCTCTCTCTCTCTCTCTCTCTCTCTCTCTCTCGATTGTGGTTCATCACGTCTGTCATAGCTTGACAGTGGTTATTAGCTCCTCGTGTGGCACCGTGATGGGTTTGGTTAATGTTAAATAAGAGTCCCGTTAAGTATGTTAAGTGATATAATGGAAGGGTCCTTCAACAAAATGTGTGATGATGGATAGTTTGCGATAGAATGTAGTCCCATAGTGGAAGTTAGAATGGAAAATTAAAAGGCCATCCCAACCAAAGCTAAAGAAAAATCAGAAGACATAATCCAAAGACAGGGGTGGTTCTATCACTGTCCACCACCACACCTGGTTCCCCCTCTGTGGATTTTTACACTAGTGGATCATGCTTGTATGTGTTCAGCAATTTTACAGAATGGACACTAACAATTTCACACCCACAGGCCTATAGGCCCACAAAATTGGTTGTGATTTCTACTTTTGCAACTTTCACCTCAGTTCTCAACACCACCTATAGTGTGTTTAAGATTATTTGTGACTTTTGATGATTGGCCGTTCCCTAGGTAACACCAATAGTGAACCACCCCTCATCCACCGGTTCAGCTGCTAAGGTGTCCCTGTTGCCACCTCGTGGGTAAGCAGTAACACGGTGTCGGGAGTTCACTGTTATAATTTCTGTGATGACAGAGAGAACATTCTCTTTCCAGTATTGTTGTGTGTCTACCACCAATGAATGTTTCCTTGGCGATCTGCTCTGGAAATTACACACCCCTCCACTCGCTTCACACCAATCAGTCAAAAGCCGCAATGCACTATAACTCCTATTTCTTGTCTTCCCTTTCAGACAGTAGGGAAAATTTGTAACAAATCATGTCCTCCTAAAGAGAACCTTCATCAACTCATATCAACAAAATATGATTATTATAAAATACCTGATGAACACATTCTGTCTTTCAAATTAAGGGGAATCAGAACACACTATCTTGCAAAGGTTTAATGTGCAAAGTTTATGTACTTTTTATATGCAAATTGAATTGTTGACTTGTTGTTGCTGCTGCTGCTGCTGTTGTGATCTTCAGTCCGGAGACTATTCATCTCTTGGTCTCCCTCTGCGATTTTTACCCCACACACATCCCTCCAACGCTAAATTTACAATTCCTTGATGTCTAAGAATGCTTCCTACTAATTCATCCCTTCTGTCAGTCAACATATGCCAAAAATTCCTTTTCTCCCCAATTCTGTTCAGTACCACTTCCTTAGTTATGTGATCTACCCACTTAATCTTTAGCTTTCTTCCATAGCACTACATATCAAAAGCCTCTATTCTCTTCCTGTCTAAACTATTTATCATCAAAGTTTCACTCTCGTACAAGGCTACACTCCACACAGGAAAGACTTCCTAATATTTGATGTTAGCAAAGTTTTCTTTTTAAAAAAACTTTTTTCTTCCCATTGCCATTCTGTGTTTTATATACTCTGTACTGCGACCATCATATGTTATTTTACTGCCCAACTAACAAAACTCAGCTACCACCTTTGTTTTGTTACCTAATCTAATTACTTCAGCATCATCAGATTTTCTAAGTCTGTGTTCCATTATCCTTATTTTTCTCTTGTTAATGTTCATCTTATATGCTCTTTCCAGCACAATGTCCATACCGTTTAACTACCCTTCCAGGTCCTTTGCTGTCTCTGACAGAATTACAGTAACATCAGCAAATAGTAATGTTTTTATTTCTTCACCCTGAACTTGAAATTTCCCTTTGCTTTTCTTTACAGCTTGCTCAGTGTACAAATTGAATAACATTGGAGAAAGGCTAAAACCCTGTCTTACTCCCTTCCGAACCTCTGCATACCCTTCAACTCTGATAACTGCTGTCTGGTTTTTGTACAAGTTGTAAATAACCCTTTACTTGAGCTGATTTCTGAATCTGAAAGACTCTGTTCCAATCAACATTGTCAAAAACTTTTTCCAAATCTACAAAAGCTAGAAATGTAGGTTGGCCTTTCTATAACCTATCTTCTAAGATAATCCATAAAGCGCGGATTGCCTTCCATGTTCCTATATTTCTTCTGAATCCAACTGATCTTCCCCGAGGTCGGCTTCTACCAACTTCTCCATCCTTCTGTAAGTGTTTTGTGTTAAAATTTTGCAACCATGACTTATTAAACTGACGGTTTTGTAATTTTCACATCTGACTGCGCCTGTTCTCTTTGGGGATTATTACATTTTTCTTAAAGTCTGAGGGTATAACCCCTGTCTCATACATCTTACACATCAGGTGAAACGGTTTTGTCGTGGCTGGTTCTCCCAGAGACTTCAGTAGCTCTGAGGGAACGTCAACCACTACAGGGGCCTTGTTTTGACTTACGTTTTTAAGTGCTCTATCAAAGTCTTCTCTGAGTGTAGTATCTCCTATTCCATCTTTAACTACTTCCTCTTTCATTCCTACAATATTGTCTGGAAGTTCATTTCCTTTGTAGAGCCCCTCTGTGTACTCTTTCCACCTTTCAGCTTTCCATCTTTGCTGAGAACTGGTTTTCCATCCGAGTTCTTTATATTCATACAGCTGCTTTCATGTCTCCAAATTCTTTTTATATTCTAGTAGGTAGTATTTTTTCCCTAGCTATACATTCTTCTACAGATATGCATTTGGCTTTTAGCCACTCTTGCTTTGCCCTTTTGTAATTCCTGTCAATCTCATTTCTTATTCATCTGTACTCCATTTACCTGCTTCATTAACTGCATTTTTATATCTTCTAATTTCATCAATTAAATTTAGTATTTCCTGTGTTGTCAAAGAATTTTTTGTAGGTCTTGCCTTTCTACATATTTGGTTTTCTGCTGCCTTGACTATTTCATCTCTTTAAAGCTACCCATTCCTCTTCTACTGTTTTATTTTCCCCCATTTCTGTCAGTTGTTGCCTAAATCTCCCTATGAAATTCTCAAGAACTTCAGGTTCCTTCAATTTATCCATGTCCCTTCTTACACTCCTACCTTTTAGTTTCTTCAGTTTCAGTCTAGAGGTCATAACCAATATCCACCCCTGGATATGTCTTATAGTTTAAAACCTGGTTCTGAAACTTGTGCCTTACCATTATAAAAATATATCTGGTACTATTCAGTATCTCCTGGTCTCTTCCACATTTACAACCTTCTTTCATGATTCTTGAACCAAATGTTTGTTATGATTAAATTATGTTCCACACAAAATTCTACCAGCTAGCTTCCCCTGTCATTCCTTTTCCCAGTCTGGATGACCGTTATCAATGGCTATTTTTATTGATATAATAAATATTAATTGTTTACTCTTCATCAATTTTTAATTGGAGAAAATTTCTTATAAATATTCCTGATTTAAAAAGTAAGCCATTTCTTGTTATTAAACTAGTTAACCTTTTAATAAATTTATAGCTTTTCTAAAAATTTGAATGTCATTGGTTTACTTGTGACTTGTGAGATAAAAGTACATATGAAACTGAAAATGGTTTCAAGTGGTAGCTGAAGGGTAATTGTAGCATTATTTTCATTGGACATGTCTGCTGATTAGCCTGGTGTCTTCACAGCAAGTGACAATATATCCTTTTCACAATATTTTTGGTATTTCAACCTTGCACTTTACAATTTTGAAATCCTAAAAAATGAACTTGCGTAATTCGTTTTGAAAATTCAGTGCCCTTTGTTTATAATAGTTATGTCATCTGCTAGACAGAGTGGCCTCTAGAGGCTGGCCATAGAGAATCTAAGAGAAGCAGCATCATGTCTCTGGTGGCTGATACGGTAGATATGTGTGGGAGTGAATCTGAAATACTGTGTGGTGTCCACCCATTGGCATGGTTTGCAACTGCTGATCTACAAAAGAGTGTAGTACTAGTATTATTCTGTTCCATGGTTTCTTTATCTGAACTTGCCACATTGTGTAATCATGTAGCTTCTGAGGCACACCAGAATTTTTAAAATATAAATTTGTGTTTTTAGTGACTCAGAAATTTGTTTAGCATAGATACTTTCAATACCTGTGTAAAGTATCTTTGTCTTGTAATGGTAGCACTTTCTGTCTTCTCTAGAGCACTAGGACAAAAGACACATGTTTCCCTCACACTCTCGGAGTCTGTGCTGTGTCTGAAGCAACCTGGAGAAGAGAACATTCCCCGAGAGCATCGCCTTGATGTTTCAACTGTAACGAGGCAAACATTAGGTGTCTTTTCACATATAACACGTAAGTTTACAATTTAACCTTAGAGGGAATTCATTAATTCACCAGTATTTAGCTATGTAATGGGTATGTTGGCACTTCATGCTGTTGAAGTATGAGAGATGTTAGAATTATCTTTAACAGAATAACAATGGTATGAATGGTGCTCGGTCAAGATAAGCGAAATCCATGATGTACCTTAATTGTACAATAATATATGACTAATATATTCACAAAGGATAAAACACTCAAAAAATGTATGATAGTGTTCAGGGAAATGAATTTTTTACTTGGGATTTGGTAATGGAATTTTAAAATGGATAAAGAATAAGAAAGTTAACTAGTAGCACCGAGGAAAAGGAGCTAAAGAGGAAAAGCCTAGGTGAATTTTTAAATTTATTAATTGTTAGTTTATTCACATTGATAGAAGTTGTATAACTATGTGAAAAACAACTGTCAGTCAAAAATTATTTAAAAACTTTCAATTTATTTATTCTCCTCTCTCCTCCAAATTTACATGTATTTTAACCTATTTATCACCATGTATCCCAACCCTGTAGCACAATATGTACAATATTTCCACAAACAAGCATTTACCATAGCCAAACTGCACTCTTACATTCTTTTCCTCCAGTCCTGTTTGACAATCAGAACAACCCCTAAGGGACTCACTTTAAAAGTTCCCATATCTGGTTGTAATCCTTCTCTCTATCAGTCCCTCCTTCAATTCCAAATACTTCAATCCTCATCCCTCGCCCATCTTGTCTTTGAAAAGTATGTTGTTTTATGTAACCACCTCTCCCAACAGCTCATCTCTCTCTTTAAAATACCTCTCCTATCAGCACCTGACTCAATACACTCAGATCCATCATACAACAAGACAACTGCAACCACCAACTGCATTCCAAACAGCGCCTAAGAAAACTAACCACTCTACTGGTCCATCATCTCGGAAGAGATGTCCCTCTTCCCATCATCCACAACCACCCACCACACCATCACCCTCAACAGCCCTCTCTCATAGGCAACAATCCAAGCCAGCTTCCCTTCTGAAATATCTAATCCCAGCACATCTCCCTCCCAGAACCTTTATGGCCATCACCACATGCAAACACCACTTAACAGCAACTCCAGTTGAGTCCTTAACCTCTCATCCAAATCCCTCTCCATGCCAGAGATATGTCCTATCAGAAGGCTTAACATTCAGTCCAGTCTCACACCTCAATTCAACCACACTGCCCTGACAAGGATCGCCTCTCATTCATCTGTAACCTCAACTGGAAGTACCATTTCTCCACTCAGTCACAACCCCCAGGCAACAGACCCACTGTGGAACTCTGCCTTGAACGATTCCGACCGCCTGTTCTTCCCCAAAATCATCCCTTGCAGGCATTCCAGGAATTCCTTGCATCCAGCATTGACTCCCAATCCTTCCTGAACAACAAATCAACTACTCCCAACATCAACCCAGCTGAATCCCATGCCATCCGAGAACTGAAAGCAGACCACGCCATTATCATTCTGCCAGTGGACAAGGGCTCCAAAACTGTGGACCAAAGAGGCAGTGTTCAAGAGATGCAAGGCACTGGGCATGTGGGATGCTGGTGTATGGGAAAGTGGCATCCACTGTGACAAGTAGGGATGCAGGAGTTGCCATCCCTTCCACATTAGAAAATCCCTCCCTTACAGCCTAGCCACCTGCAGACAGCATATCTGCATTGCCAAGATCTTCCTTTCCGAATATGCTGAGGGTCTCACAAAGGTCTTCACAGATAGAAACTTCCGAAAAGACATAGTCCACAAACAAATCTCCTCTGCCATATACCCACAAATTCCAAATCCTCCCTCCACCACCAGTAACCATCCACAAAATAGCACTCCCCTTGCCACTCAGCACTACCCTGGACTTGAACAACTAAACTCCGTCCTTTGCCAAGGTTTTGATTTTCTCTCCTCATGCCCAGAAATGAGAGACATCCTGCCCAAGATCCTTTCCCACCCCTCCTAATGTTTGTTCTGCCACCCTCCCAATCTCCATAACATTCTAGCCCATCCATATGCCACCCTCAAACCCAGCCCACTGCCACAGGGATCATATCCCAGTGCAAAACCCCATTGCAAGCCCTGTCCAATCCACCCACCCAGCACATCCTATTCCAGTCCTGTCATAGGCTTATCCTACCCTATCAGAGGCCAGGCCACCTGTGAGATCAGCCATGTAATTTACCAGCTGTGCTGCAATTGCCTTGCAGCTTTCTATATTGGCATGACGACCAACCAGCTGTTCATTGGAATGAATGGCCACCACTAAACTGTGGCCAAAAACAAGGTGGACCATCCTGTGGCACTACATTCAGCGGAGCATATGCTTGATTTCAATGGCTGCTTCACAACCTGGGCCATCTGGATCCTCCCACCGACCACCAGCTTTTCTGAACTGCACAGATGGGTGTTATCCCTAGAATACATTCTCTGATGCCAAAATTAAACAGGCTTCAACATATGATAACTTCCCTTTTCTCCACACCCTACAGTTCCCGCCTCTATCCTAAACCTCTCCTATTTTGAGTGCTGTGTGTGTGTGTGTGTGTGTGTGTGTGTGTGTGTGTGTGTGTGTGTGTGTGTGTGTGTGTGTGTGTGCGCGTGCGCCACATCTTGTTTTATTTTATTTTATTTTCCTCCACTCACCCGCCTCCCAACTGCATCCATTAGCTGCATCGCATTCCTCCCATCTAATATGTACATAACTCTGGAAGGCTGTGCTGTACCCCTCCTCACCACCGTGACGTAACCAACCTATCCCTGCTCCCCTCTACTATCTCCACAGCACAGAGCATGATTTAAAGTGCAGCAGTCAAAGCTGACGGTTGTGTGATTGCATGAATGTTCCTAATCCTGAATGAGACCATGGCCGATAGTTGAAAGAGTTGTATGTGTCTCTTTTTTTGTGTGCCTGTCGTGGCTCGTTGTCACATCATTGCGGTGAGTGTAAACTGTCCTATTACTATATTGTTAATTCCAACCTGGACTTTCCATTATTAGAACATTATATTGTTTTCTTTTTAAAAAAAGAGAGAGATTGCCTGGCTAGTACTTACCTTTGTGCTGTACCACCGATAGTCACACAAAGAAAGAAAAAGCACGAAAAAAGAAAAAGTTTTTGTTATAGGGTTCCTTCTTCAGGAAGAAGAGAAGGGAAGAAAAAAAGGAATGGGAAGGTAATTCATGTCCCAGGTCATGAGGATTGTGTCTGAGGATTGTGGAAGTTAGTACTGAGCCATGCCAAATAGGTTATATATAACCAAAGAGGAAACATCAAGCAGTAAAGAGAAGAAAAGCTGAGTGAACCAAATGATGCTGAGTGTAGAGGAGGGGGGTTGTCTAAAACGTTTTTAAATATCAGGGTAAGATAGAAAGATGTTATAGAGGAAAAATTCCTAGCAGGAAAAATATATATAAAAATAGGTGAAGTTTAGTTACCAGGCGAAGGAGCACAGGTATGTGACAGCAAACATAAATAAAACACACACAAAAGCAAGCTTTCGCAACCTTGTTGCTTCTTCAGGCAGAGTAGGGAAGGAGGGGGAAAGGTAAAGGATTTGGGATATATATTCCTTGAACCTCTGCCTGGACATCAGGAATGGGGCTGTCTTGACAGACTTTATTATAGACGAAAAATTCCTAGCAGGAAAAATTATATATAAAAAATAGACGAAGATTACTCACCAGGCGAAGGAGCACAGGTGTGACAGCAGCACAAATAAATAGAACGCTCACACACACAAACACTAGCTTTCGCAGCGTAGCTCCTTCATCAGGCAGAAGGGAAGGAGAGGGAAAAGGAAATGATGAGGGTTTAAAGGAGTGGGCAATGGGAAGAGAGAATATGCTGAAGGGCTAGTTCCCATCTCCAGAGTTCTGAAGGAATTCATGCGAATGGACAGTCTGTTGCTGGTCATTCCCACATAGAACGCTTCACAGTGCAGGCATGTCAGTTGGTAAATCACGTGGGTGCTGTCGCAAGTGGCTCTGCCCTTGATCTTGTACACCCTCCGGGTTACAGGACTGGAATAAGTGGTGGTGGAAGGGTGTGTAGGGCAGGTGTTACAACGGGGCCGGTTACAAGAGTAGGAGCCAGAAGGTAGGGAAGAGACAGTGTTTGTTGGTAATGAGGATCACCCTGTGGCTAAACACGCCTTGGGGCACAGCCGGCACATCTTGGCACAGTGTTACACTGTCCGAGTTATCTGGATACTTCCCACCGACACCAATCCTTCAGAACTCCGGAGATGGGAACTAGCCCTTCAGCATATTCTCTCTTCCCATTGCCCACCTGGTCTCAACCTCCACTAAATTCGAATTCCCACCCACCATCTTAACATCTCTGCCTCAGTTCTCTGGAGAGAGCCTCTGCCTCAAGTGGTATCTCTGTCTAACTTCTTAACTTCTCTGCTTTCACAGTATATCTGCCTAGGTGTACTTGTGTGTGTGTAAATGTGTGTGTGTGTGTGTGTGTGTGTGTGTGTGTGTGTGTGTGTGTGTGTGTATTTGTTTAGCTTCTTTTTTCCCCCCCAAGGTAAGTCTTTCCTTTCCTGGGATTGGAATGAGTCCTTACCCACTCCTTTAAACCCTCATCATTTCCTTTTCCCTCTCCTTCCCTTCTGCCTGATGAAGCAGCTAGGCTGCGAAAGCTAGCGTTTGTGTGTGTGTGTGTGTGTGTGTGTGTGTGTGTGTGTTCTATGTGTTTGTGCTGCTGTCACACCTGTGCTGCTTCGCCTGGTGAGTGATCTTCGTCTATTTTTTATATATAATTTTTTCTGCTAGGAATTTTTGTCTATAATATTCGTATATACATATATATTAAAATAGAAAACGGATGACTTACCCAAAGGACGGGCTCGTCGATAGACACAAATAGTTTTTTTTATTTATTTTTCATTATTATTATTATTATTATTATTATTATTATTATTATTTGTGTCTATCGACGAGCCGGTCCTTTGGGTAAGTCATCCATTTTCTATTTTTTATATTTGTTTATCCCACCAGGAAAGTTTCTTCTATAATTTTTGTTTCATCAATAGAGAGAGAGAGAGAGAGAGAGAGAGAGAGAGAGAGAGAGAGAGAGAGAGAGAGAGAGATGTAAGAAATAAGTAATGGATAGGTGAGTTGATGCTGGAGACGGGGGGAGGTTAGCATTGATTTAGGCCAGGTGGCTGGCGGGAGGAGACGATATGTTGGAGTGCAATTTCCTATCTCTGTAGCTTGTAGTGTTACTCGCACACAAAACAGGTCTGTGTGTGCCTGACCATTATTGTTATATTGCTTATTTGCCAATCACTACATGGGCTCTTTGTCTAGTATTGTCTACAACTGAAATTTCCATTTATATTTTAGTAATTCTTCCCTCTAAAATATTTTACTGCTCCATGAGCTCCAGCTAATCTGTACCTCTTGCAGTCAGACAATTTCTCACATAAGATTTTGGAATTCTTGAGTCCGAAGACTGTTTTCAGCATGAGAAGAGAGGAAAACCAAGCATTTACTGCTAAATGAAATTTAACCAAATGAAAACTTTAAGACATATTGGGTGTTTAGGAAATGTAGTAGGTGAATATGGACTTGGAAAAAGGAATGAGGAGATTGCTTGGTAGAATTTTGTGCAGAACACAATTTAATGATCACTAACACTTGGTGTAATCATCATGAAAGAAGCCTCTATACGTGCAAGAGGCCAGGAGAACTGGAAGGTACCAGATTGACTTTATAATGGTAAGGCAAAGGTTTAGAAACCAGGTTCTAAACTGTTAGACATATCCAGAGGCAGATATAGACTCTGACCATAGCTTATTAGTTATGAACTGCAGATTAAAACTTAAGAGACTGCAGAAACGTAGAAAAGTTAGGAGATGGAACCTGGACAAATTGAAGGAACCAGAGGTGGTGGAGAGTTTCAGAGGGAGCATTAGGCAAGGATTGGCTGAAACGGGGGAAAGTAATACAGTAGAAGAATGGGTAGCTCTGAGAGATAGGGTGTGAAGGCAGCAGAGGATCATATAGGCAGAAGGACAAGGCCTAATAGAAATCCCTGGATAACACAGGATATACTGAACTTAATTGATGAGAGGAGAAAATATAAAAATTCAGCAAGTTATGCAGGCAAAATGGAGTACAAACATCTGAAAAATGAGATTGACAGAAAGTGCAGACTGGATAAGTAGGAGTGGCTAGAGGACAAATGCAGAACTGTAGAAGAATGTATAACTAGGGGAAAGATAGATACCACCTACAGGAAAGTAAGAGATATTTGGAGACAAGAAAAGCAGCTGTATGAATATCAAGAACTCGGACGGAAAACCGGTACTAAGCAAAGAGGGGAAAGCTGAACTGTGGAAGGAACATATAGAGGGCCTATACAAAGGAAGTACACTTGAAGGCAGTATTCTAGAAATGGAAGACGAAGTGGAGGGAGATGAGATAGGTGATATGATACTGCGAGAAGAATTTGACAGAGCGCTGAAGGATTTGAGTCGAAACAAGGCCCCTGGAATATATGATATTCCGCCTGAACTGCTGATATCGTTAGGAGAGCCATTCATGTAAAAATTATTCCACCTGGTTTGTAAGATGTATGAGACAGGGGAAATACCTTCCGACTTCAAGAAGAATATTGTAATTAGTTTTCAAAAGAGGTAGATTGGTTGGCCAGTACTTACCTTGTTGCTGTACCGCCGATAGTTACACACAGAGAAAAAAAGAAAAAAAGGACGAAAATAAAATAAGCTTTTGGAACTGTGTTCCTTCTTCAGGTAAGAGAGAACGGGAAAAAAAGAAGAAAAAAAGAATGGAAAAGGAAGGGGAAGGTATTTCACGACCTAGGTCATGAGGATGTGTTTAAGGACTTCCACAGCCCTTAAACACCAACCTCATGTCCTAGGTCGTGAATTACCTTTCCCTTCCGTTCCATCCCTTTTTCTTCCCTTCTCTCCCACCTAAAGAAGGAACTATGTTCCGAAAACTTGTCCTTTTTCTTCGTCACTATCGGCGATGCAGCACAAAGGTAAGTACTGGCCAGCCAATCTCTCTCTTTTGAAAAACAATACTGAATAGAAGTCAAGATCATAAAACACAACCTAGTAATGGCTGTATAGCCAAAATGAACTCATAGTTGAAAATAAAACACACTGGAAGCTACATACATGGTTTACTGGAATTAGCTTTACATTTCTTTGAATTACATCTGAAAATGTCTTAGTTCCAGTCACACATCTGATCAGATACCAGTAAGATGGTTTGTCATTTATTTATTTTTATGCATAAAAAGTTGTGGTGTGCAACTGTACCAAATGGCTTTGTATATCAAGGAACATGGCATCAATCTAGATCTGGTTGATTGACATAGTGAGTTGAGTTTCACAGGATACCTGTTAGTAGAAATTTCATCCTCTGAATGTCAGAATACATGAGGATAAAACTTGTACCATAATTCTTCAGGTGTTTGGTATCAAATTATAGACATCTGTGCTACAAATGTCTTGACTCCAGAAATGACCTGCAATTTTTCTCCAATCATTAGGTACTTTTTATTGCTCCAGCAACCTACTATAAACTGCTGCTGGAAGGGGAGGAAGTTTTTTGTTCATTCTCTGTAGATTCTTACAGGTATCTTTGGTATTTGTACAGTGATTGAAATGAAGTACTATATTGTGTCATTCTGTGGTGAATCAGTTTTGAAACACCAAATTCAGTGTTTTACTCACATCCGTGGATCTTTTTTTAATTCTTATGGGTTTTAGATGTATCAGTTGGCAAATTTTATCATCAGATTCAATAAATGCTGCTCTTATTGCTTTGCTATGATCATTTGCTGTCTGTTCATTTTGCTATTAGTTAGCTAGGATTTGACTTTGTTTTAACTTGATTAATAAACCACAGTGTGCCTTTCTCACCTGTTACAACCCTGTTACAAACATACTCAAAGAAGCCATATTGAATTATGCTTCTCAATTTTATCCCTTTGACTCAATGTCTTTCCATCAGAATTGATTATTTCATCCACAGCAAAGAATTCATTTGTAGTGTTGCTAGAAGTTGTTTCAGGGTAATCCCTTGTATACTTTTGATTCTGCTTATGAAGTGATGACTACAGAAATCAGCAAGTCAAAGAGGAGGTGTAATCGTTGCACATGTAATTAAACAAGGGTAATTAGTTGGTAATTATCTGTAATTACTGCATCCTTGAAAATGAAGCCCTCATTTTTCTGTTTGTGATGGCATGTGTGTACCTTCCATATTGAAAGAATAAAGTGTAGTTTTCCTATTTTTACTTTTAATAGTGTAAGTCTCGTAATGCTTCCATCTAAAATGGCCTGTCATTCTGCTCAATCATGTCAGTGATTCATTCAGTTCATCTTAATAACACCTATACATCTGCAAACAAAAGAGGAAGGCAGTTCTTTGAGGGACTTCCGTCCCTCCCCCTTCCTCTGTAGTAAAGCTCCAAAAAGTGATCTGCAGCAGTGTTGTCTTATTGTGAGTTATTACCTTGAATTTGGGTTATTTTTACAGCTGGGGGCTCTGAATGAGTTATATATTACACCACTCACAGTTATGTTGAGGCTTTTTTTATTGGAATATAGTAAAATATGAAGACTCACATCTTTTGTGAATAAAAGTAGTTATGCTGCCTTTTTAATTATTTTTCTGAACCTTGAATGAAATTTACAAGACTTTATATAGGACATGAAATAAAAATATGGTGCTTGGGAAAAAAAGTTTCACGTGATTATCGTACAGATTGGAATGTCAATATGGGAATAAAGTTTTATTTATTTTTTTCATAATTTACTTAAAAATAAATGTGCATACACACATAACGAGTGTTTCTTCACTTGGTTTGCATATATAACTATCACTCATTGATTAAAAATAGAAAAAAAGGTTTGCTATTATGTATTTAGACTGAGAGTAAGCAATTTTGTGAATACTGTCCATTTTGTCACTAGCTATTAAATTCTTATGGGATAAAAATTGGTTTAAATCTTTTTCCCAAATTGGGGGGGGGGCGGAATTTTACCCCCACCCCTTTTTTTTCCTTCAAACTTAATAGCAGTTGCAGTTTCAAAAACTATGCTATTACTTGTGGTGGCGATGTGAGGGTATGATTGTTTTCTTCCCCCCCCCCCCCCCCTCTTTCGTCTTTTACCTTTGTGTGAGGAGGAGCGAGCGAGCGAGAGAGAGAGAGAGAGAGAGAGAGAGAGAGAGAGAGAGAGAGAGAGAGAGAGAGAGAGACTTAACCATTGGATGTCAATATAGTGTAGTTATAGATTAGCATTTTGTCATACTTTTTTTCCCTTCTTTCCAATTTAATTTTTCAGCCCTTTCTTGTTTTCTATATTGTTATACTGGATGAAAGAATGTATCTTTAATATAGCTGATATGTTGCCCTTCTATGTTTCAGCATCAAATTCTGATTCTGTAGTCCCAGAGACGGAAAAATTGAGTTTAGAGGGCCGTGTAGTTCAAAAACTGGAATGCCGACCCTATGGTAATGGTTTCATTAACAACCTTCAAAAGTATACTAAACTGTTGGTAGGATGAAAGGAGGAGACTAAAAAATATATTTTATTCTTTCAGCGGACAATTGCTATATGAAAATGAAGTTGGAATCAATACGCAAAGCAGCTCTTCCCACAAGACAAGTTCAGCAGTTGGAGCGAATTGTTCATAACTTCAAACCAGTGTCAGATCACAAACACAATGTAAGTAAACGTTGCAGAAAGGCTGTTTTTCATGTTTTCTAGCTTGGATTCTTCATATCATTCATTAATATTGTGATGTGCATTCTCACAGTACGAGACATGTTAATTAGTAAATCATGGTTGTTTATTATACAATGAGTAATGTTTTCAGAAATACATTGCTGCAAGGCTTATGACAGATTGCATGATGCAGTGGTTAGCATTACAAATTGCTGTGCGGGCAGTTCCCCAGTTCAAAACCCACCACTGGCAGAAAAAAAATTATTTATTTGTATTTACTATTTCTAGAATGTGTTTCTTATCAGTAATGAAGGATAGATAACAACTCACCGTAAAGATGCTCACTGAGGTGCTGACAGACACAAAAATAGATAATCACATTCACACAACTTAAATTTTCGGCTGTGGCCTTCTTTTTCTGACGAAATTTAAGTTGTGTGAATGGGATTATCTATTTTTGTGTGTGTCATCACCTCAGCGAGCCTCTTTACGGTGAGTTGTTACCTATCCTTCATTATTGATATTCCTATAGGATTTTCCATCGTTAAAATGTGTCTCATATGATTGATATACTTGTAAGTTCCAGAAAATTCTTTCTATGTCTAAATGGCGATGTACTCCGATAAGGTGGCAGTCTGTTCAGAGTTAGCGATACACCTGTTCTAAGTGCAAAGTGTTGTGCTCTATTAACAACCAGCCTTCAAATTCCGGGACACTTTTTGTGGATGCACCGGGTATCCAGCAAAACATTTGCATCATCGTGGCTCTGATTAGGCAGCATAAGATCCATCACCTACATGGACAAGAACCGGAATACAAAGGGTACACTCACTACCATCTTCCGAAAGTCTATGTCATCAAGGCCCAGGGATATAAAAACAGTGGTAAGCCAGCTGCACATTAGACACCCATCAGTGTTCTCGGAAGATGATGGACAGGACCCCAACAAGTATAGTATGTGGGATCACATGATGTGCTTGGTGAACATGTATTTGTACATGGATAAGACAGCCCAGCAGGGGTTTGAAAACAATGAGGACAGGCTCAATAGCTGGGACAAAATCCAGACGTAACTCGAGACGACGTTTGGAGACCACCAACAGCAAGTCCGTTTATCGGAAGATTAATTGAAGTGCAGGGGCCAACGACATGGAGAGTCAACATAGTCATATATACAGAATGGTTTGGCCCTATGCCTCATACTTAAACCGGAAATGACTGAGGCTGATAAATTTTCACACCTGATGAAGGGCACTGCAGAAGACATGTATCGAGCTCTTCTGTTAAAAGATGTTTCAACGACACAAGAGTTTATCAAATGGCACCAGAAAATTGAAGAGATGCAACAGAGCAGGGTTGAACAAAAGAAGGATGAGAGACTCCCTAATGTAGTACCTATGGTCATTGTGGAAGACCATCACCGTATCCTGGACGTGCTCGCTCTGCAACAAGCCGCCACTGTTCGCTGTCACCTTATAGAGATACCAGCCGCTCGCCTAGCTGCCGTGTTCAGGAAAACTAGATGAGGTGACCATCTATGATTGTTAGGCCACCGCAGATGAAATCCTCCATGGACAACAGTCGCTGAAATGTTGGAAAATGTTATCATCATCATCGACAGCCGACCTATCCAGGCACTAGTAGATTCAGTAGCTTCCTTCTCTGTATTGTAGAATGAATACCGCTGCAAACTAAAGAAGATGATGTTCTGCGGTACAAGAGCAACGGTGCTGAAGGTCCCAAATGGAAAATATGTCTGGCTGGCGGGAACATATGTCGCAAGAATAACTATCAACAACAGGGCGCAGCCGTTCGAATTTGTTGTTTTTGACAGTATGTAGCCGTAACGCCATCCTCAGATGGGACTTCCTTCAGGCATCCCAGGTTGTCATTGACTGTGGAATGTCTGAGCTACAAATTGAGGAAGCTGTTACGAGTACATGTTACACGTTGTAGTGTTATAAAGTAAACTACAATTTCTCTACCATCGACATGCAGGCAAGTTACTGGCAATCGAGGTTGACGAAGCTGACAGGGGGAAGTCTTTATGTATTATATCTGACGGCCTCTTTGAATTTAAAGCCATGCTGTTTGGACTATATAATGCTCCGGCCACATACAAACGCATGATGAGCAAACTGCTTCAACATATGAAATGGATGACATGTCTTTGTTATCTAGATGACATTATAGTTTTCTCAAGGACATTTGTGGAACATGTAAGATGCCTCTCAACTGTGCTGGATTTGGTTCTGACTTAAGGGCTCCACCTCAAACCAAGAAGTACCTCTTCGTCGTGAAGGAGAGAAAAATCCTGGGGCACCTAGTGAACAGAGAATTCGAATCTCATAGGTATCTGAAACGACTTGATTGGCAAGTGAAACTGGGAAATTCAAAAGAGAAATGAAGTTATACAACTGAGATTGATGAAATTGGATAAGAACAAACTTACGAAATGGACTTCCCATAGCATGATTGGGGCAGGGTGCAAGATAGGGAGGTGATTACACTAAGGCATGAACAAACATTCCTCTGACTGTTAGTTGACAAGCAGGCACAGATTCAAAATTGAGCCAAGTGATGATACTGAAACACTAAAAATTATTAGATAGCCAGACTAATAAGTACAAAAATAGCTTCCAAAGCTATTATTATTATTATTATTATTATTATTATTATTTTAGCTTCTGTTAATAAGCAAGATGGGAGTGAGGTATATGTGTGGGGTTGGGGGGGGGGGTGAGAAAAGGGACATAAACATCTAGGAGAAAATGAAGGGGAAGGTTGGCTAGTACAGCTGAAAGAAAACTTAACTGATGAAATGTGACATCATGAGACATTAGGCTGTAGTGGTGGGTGATAAGGTCGCAAAAAGATGTAGTGGCTAATGACCAACCAAACTAATTTAATTTTTATATTTTCTCAGCATATTTCATTATAAATAAAATTACAGGTATCTAGCCATAAACATGTATTTCTTACTGCTAATATTTCAGCTGTGTATCGTTCAGCCATCTGAGCAACACTGTCGGCAAAGTGTTTGTCCACCTTCTACACAGTAAAAGCATAGGAAATCAACAGCAAAGATGTAAAATGCTGTAGTGCGCTCCATGGAGAATATGTTGTTGGTGTTGTTGTTGTTGTTGTTGTTGTTGTTGTTGTCTTCAGTCCGGAGACTGGTTTGATGCATCTGTCCGTCCTACTCTATCCTGAGCTAGCTTCTTCATCTCCTCATAAGAACGGCCCCTACAGCCATTTGCATCTGCTTACTGTATTCATCTCTTGGTCTCCCTCTGTGATTTTTACCCCACACACACCCCTCCAATGCTAAATTCACAATTCCTCGACATCGAAGAATGTGTCCTACCAATCGATCCCTTCTTTTAGTTAAGGTATGCCAGAAATTCCTTTTCTCCACAATTCTGTTCAGTACCACCTCATTAGTTATGTGATCCACCCACCTAATCTTCAGCATTCTTCTGTAACACCACATTTCAGAAGCCTCTATCCTCTTCCTGTGTTTACTGTTTATCATCCATGTTTCACCCCTATACAAGGCAACACTGCACTCAAATACCTTCAGAAAGGACCTCCTTATGCTTAAATTAATATTTGATGTTAACAAATTTCTCTTTTTCAAAAACACTTTTCTTCCCAATGCCATTCTGCATTTTATATCCCCTGTACTGTGACCTACATTGTGATAATTTACTGCCCAAGTAACAAAACTTATCTACCTTCTTTATTGTTTCGTTACATAATCTAATTCCTTCAGCATCACCTGATTTTCTTAGACTGCACTCTTGTTAATGTTCATCTTACGTGCACCTTTTAACGCACCATCCATTCTGTTCAACTGCTCTTCCAGGTCCTTAGCTGTCACTGACAAAACTACAATGTCATCGGATAAACGGAATGTTTTTATTTCTTCACTCTGAATTTTAATTCCTTCTCCAAATTTCTCCTTGCTTTCCTTTATAGCTTGTTCAATGTACAAATTGAATAACATTGGAGAAAGGCTACAACCCTCTCTTACTCCCTTTTCATCATCTGCATCCCTTTCATGCCCTTCAACTCTGATAACTGCTGTCTGGTTTTCATACAAGTTGTAAATAACCCTGCTTTCTCTATGTTTTACTGCTGCTGATTTCATAATTTAAGAGTCTATTCCAATCAACAACATCAAAAGCTTTTCCCAAATCTACAAAAGTTAGAAATGTACGTTGACCTTTCTTGAATCTATCTTCTAAGATAAGCAATAAAGTGCGGATTGCCTCCCATGTTCCTACATTTCTCCCGAATCCAAGCTGATCTCCCCTGAGATCGGCTTCTACCAGCTTTTCCAGCTTCCTGTAAATAATACAAGTTAAAATTTAGCAACCATGGATTATTAAACTGGTGGTTCTGTAATTTTCAAATCTGTCTGCACCTGCTATCTTTGGAAAGGGGATTATCCTATTTTTCTTAAAGTCTGAGGGTATTTTCCCTGTCTCATAAGTCTTACACACCAGGTGATATAGTCTTGTCATGCTTGGTTCTCCCAGAGACTTCAGTATTTCTGAGGGAATGTCGTCCACTCCAGGGGCTTTGATTTGTCTTAGGTCTTTCAGTGCTCTGTCAAATTCTTCTCTCGGAGCACGTCTATATACTCTTTCCACCTTTCAGCTTTCCCGTATTTGCTGAGAGCTGGTTTCCCATCTGAGTTCTTGATATTCATACAGCTGCTTTTGTTGTCTCCAAATGTCTCTTTTATTTTCTTGTAGTTGGTATTTATTTTTGCCCTAGTTATAATTCTTCTACAGATATGCATTTGGCTTATAGCCACTCCTGCTTAGATATTTTGTATTTCCTGTCAGTCTCATTTCTTAGTCATCTGTACTCCATTTTGCTTGTTTCATTTACTGCATTTTTATATTTTCTCATTTGCACAGTTAAATTTAGTATTTCCCGTGATATCCAAGGACTTATTGTAGGTCTTGGTTTAGTACCTATTTTGTCTTCTGCTGCCTTTACTATTTCATCTCTCAATGCTACCCATTCCTCTTCTAATGCTTTATTTCCTCTTGTTTCTGTCAATTGTTGCCTAAAGCTGCCTCTGGAATTCTCAAGAACTTCAGGTTCAATTTATCTAGGTCCTTATTTGTTTACCTTTCTGCAGTTATTTCAGTATCAGCCTACATTTCATAACCAATTCATAGTCTATATCTGCCCCTGGGTATGGAGAAAATATACTATCATTTTCTATGGTCAGACTTCAACGGCATCGAAGTACAAAGCCATAATGCCATCTGTGGAGAGCATATGTAATTACACTACCTTTGTCTTCGATTGTGTACAATTTTGAGTGCCGGGTTCAAAATTTTATCAAGAACAAAATCGTCATCCCGATTAATCACATTACTCTCCAGCCAAATTTCAATGTCTTCTTTAAAATCTGAATCCTAGAAGGATGATACAGATGTTAATATCTGAACATTCTCATAATCCATATTATAGCCGGTTTGAATAGTGTTCAGCCACTGCTAATTTATCGGGTTATAGCAGGCGGGCGTACCATCGATGTTGCGCACATCATTCATGAACTGTGCACAAAGTGCGTCCAGTCTACGAACTTCCACATTGACATCGAATTTCATACATACCCACCTTCAGCAAAAGCAAATCATCTACCACAGAGCCACAAGTGCTGATATCTTTAGTGCTGGCTGACAAATAACTTTAATCTGTATTTGAAGGGGATGGGGCCAATGTTTGAGCAAGCCTTTTCAACTTCATATAAGAACGGCAACCTACATCTATATCTGTCTGAATCTGCTTACTGTATCCATCTCTTGGTCTTCCTTTGCGGTTTTTACCCCCAAACACTTCCCTCCAATGCTAAATTAAAGATTCCTTGATGTCTAAGAATGTGTCCTACCAATCGATCCCTTCTTGTAGTCAATCTATGCCAAAAATTCCTTTTCTACCCAATTCTGTTCAGTACCTCCTCATCAGTTACATGATCCACCCTCCTAATCTTCAGCATTCTTCTGTAGCACCACATTTCAAAAGCCTCTATCCTCTTCCTGTCCGCACTGTTTATTGTCCATGTTTCACTCCCATACAAGGCAACACTTCAAACAAATGTCTTCAGAAAGGACTTCCTTAGGCTTAAATCAATATTCGATGTTAACAAATTTCTCTTTTTCAAGAACGCCTTTCTACCCATTGCCATTCTGCATTTTATATCCTCTGTACTGCGACCATCATGTGTTATTTTTCTGCCCAAGTAACAAAACTCATCACCTTTATTGTTTCATTACCTAATCTAATTCCTTCAGCGTCACCTGATTTTCTTAGACTGCACTCTAGTTTTGCTCTTGTTAATGTTCATCTTATATGCACCTTTCAGCACAGTGTCCATTCCGTTCAACTGCTCTTCCAGGTCCTTTACTGTCTGACAGAATTACAATGCCATCGGCAAAACACAATGTTTTTAATTCTTCACACTGAACTTTAATTCCAAATTTCTCCTTGCTTTCCTTTATAGCTTGCTCAATGTACAAATTGAATAACAATGGAGAAAGGCTACAACCCTGTCTTACTCCCTTCCCAACCACTGCATCCCTTTCATGCCCTTCAACTCTGACAACCGCTGTCTGGTTTTTGTACAACTTGTAAATAACCTTACGCTCCATATATTTTACTCCTGCTTGCTTCAGAACTTGAAAGACTTTATTCCAATCAACATTGTCAAAAGCCTTCTCCAAATCTACAAAAGCTAGAAATGTAGGTTCGCCTTTCCTTAATCTATCCTCTAGGATAAGCCATAAAGTGAGTATTGCCTCCCGTGTTCCTACATTTTTCCAGAACCCAAACTGATCTTCCCGGAGGTCGGGCTTCTACCAGCTTTTCCATCCCTCTGTAAATAATTTTTGTTAATATTTTGCAAACATGACTTATTGAACTGACGGTTTGGTAATTTTCACATCTGACTGCACCTGTTCTCTTTGGGGATTATTACATTTTTCTTAAAGTCTGAGAGTATATCCCCTGTCTCATACATCTTACACACCAGGTGAAACAATTTTGTCATGGTTGGTTCTCCCAGAGACTTCAGTAGCTCTGAGGGAATGTCATCTACTCCAGGGGCCTTGTTTCGACTTAGGTCTTTCAGTGCTCTGTCAATTTCATTTCTCAGTATAGTAGCTCCGATTTCATCCTCATCTACATCTTCTCCCCTTCCTACAGTATTGCCTATAAGTTCATTTCCTTAGTAGAGCTTCTCTATATACTCTTTCCACCTTTCAGTTTTCCCTTCTTTGCTGAGGTCTGGTTGTCCATCTGTGTTCTTGATATTCATAGAGCTGATTTTCCTTATCTCCAAATATCTGTTTTATTTTGCTGTAGGCTGTATCTATTTTTCCCCTACTTATACATTCTTCTACATCCTTGCATTTGCCTTCTAGCCACTCCTTGGCCATTTTGCACTTCCTGTCAATCTCATTTCTCTGTTCTCCAATTTGTCTGGTTCATTTACTGCATTTTTATATTTTCTCCTTTCATTGATTAAATTTAGTATGTCCTGTGATATCCAAGGATTTTTTTGTAGATCTTGCCTTCCTACCTATTTTGTCCTCTGCTGCCTTCACTATTTCATCTCTCAATGCTACCTATTCTTCCTCTACTGTTTTATTTTCCCCCATTTCTGTCAATTGTTGCCTAAAGCTCCCCCTGAAATTCTCAAGAACTTCAGGTTCCTTCAGTTTATCCAGGTCCCATCACCTTATTTTCCTACCTTTCTGCAGTTTTTTTTAGTTTCAGCCTACAATATCTGCCCCTGGGTATGTCTCACAGTTTAAAACCTGGTTCCAAAATCTATGTCGTACCATTATAAAATCTATCTGGTATCTCCCAGTGTCTCCTGGTCTCTTCCACATAAACAACCTACTTTTGTGATTCGTAAACCAGGTGTTTGTTATGATTAAATTATATTCCGTGCAAAATTCTACCAGGCAACTTCCTCTTTCATTCCTTTTGCCCAGACCATATTCACCTACTATCTTCCCTTCCCTTTCTTGTCCTACTACCAAATTCCAGTCTCCCATAACAATTAAGTTTTCCTCTCCCTTAGTTGTCTGAATAATTTCCTTTAGCTCCTCATATATTTCTTCGATCTCCTCCTGCTTGAAGATATAAATCAATAATGGAGGATAGATAACAACTCGCCATAAAAAGACTCTATGAGCTGCTTACAGACATGAAAATAGATAATCACATTCACACAACTTAAATTTTTGGGCATGGCCTTCATCAGAAAAAGAAACACATACATTCATGCGATCACTCAGACAACTATACACACACAACCATCATATTTGACCACTACAGCGACACAAGCATCTAGACTCCGAGTGAGGTGGGGAGCGGAGGGGGAAGGGTGCCAGGTAAAGGTGGGGCTGGAAAGTTTAGCATTGCATGATGTTTTTTTTAAAGGCTCTGATAGGTGGGAATTTGAATTCCGGCAATGAACACAGTGAAGGGAAGGGATGGGAGAGGATAAAAGGGAGATGTAGAGGAGTGTGGGAAGGGAGTGGTGAGATTTGAAATGATAAGACTAATAATGAAAAATAAAAATACGAAAAAATTGAAAAAAAAATAAGGTTAGGAAAAAATAGTCAGAAAAAAGCAAAAAATAAAAAATAATTAAAAATAAAAAGTAATTAATTAAAGGGGTATAGTGAGTGGTGACACGTAGTTTCAAGGAATACATGAGATATAGGATAGTGAGTGGGTCAGGAAGAAGGGGAAAAATTTTAGACATAGGGTGTACGGATTGGTCTTTACTTAGGTTGAAAGCTGCATGGATGCGAGACAATAGAATATGTTGAAGGGACAACTCCCATCTGCGCAGTTCAGAAGAGCTGGTGGTGGAGGGGAGGATACAGATGGCTCGGGTAGTGAAGCTGCCATTGAAATCCAGAGTGCTGTGCTCAAATGTATATTGTGCCACAGGGTGGTCCATCTTGCTTTTTGCCACAGTTTAGGGGTGGTCATTCATCATGATGGACAGCTGGTTTGTCGACATACTGGTATAAAACGCTGTGCAATGATTGCAGAGTTAGTATATCACATGGCTGCTTTCACAGATGACCCGACCTCTGGTGGTGTAGGATAAGCCTGTGATGGGACTGGAATAGGAAGTGCTGAGTGGGTGAAATGGGCAGGTTTTGCGTTAGGCTTGGCAGTGGGAGTGGCATAGGGATAGGCTAGGATATTATGAAGGTAGGGTGGGCAACAGAACACTACTTTCTGAGGGGTTGGAAGGATCTTGGGTAGAATGTCTCTCATTTCAGGGAATGACAGATAATCAAAGCCCTGACGAAGGATGTGATTAAGTTGTTCCAGTCCGGGGTGGTATTGGGTGGCAAGGAGAAAACACTGTTGTGACTGGTTACCTGGGATTGGAGGGTGGATTGTTGATGTGTGGGGATTGGGGATATAGCACGGGAAATCTGTTTGCAGATTAGGTCATGAGGGTAATGTCTGCCTGTGAAGGCATTTGTGTGGCCTTCAGCATAATGGATAAGGGACTTCTGATCACTGCAAAGTTGCCATCCACAGGTGGCAAGGCTATATGGGAGGGAGTTTTGATGTGGAATGTATGGCAGCTATCAGAGTTGAGAAGGACCAAGTAAAACTGATGGGGCAGAAGGCATTGAGGTTGTGAAGGAAGGAGGATAGGATGTCCTGGACATGAGTCTGTATCATGAAAATATCATCAATGAACCTTAACTAGACCAGGGATTTGAGGTTTTGGGAAGCTGCATAGAAAGATTTCCTCTGGATGGTCCACAAATAGGTTGGCAGAAGGTGCCCTATGGGTGTCCATGGCTGTGCCGCTGATTTGATTGTATACTTTTCCTTCAAGGGAAAATTAATTGTTCATTAGGATTATTTGATGAGGGTTATAAGGAAAGAGGTATTGGACTTGAAGTCTGAAGGATATTGAGAAAGGTAGTGTTAGAGAGCAGCAAGACCAAGTGCATGTGGTATACTGGTGTACAGTGAAGTCGCATCAACAGTGACAAGCAAGGATCCAGGAGGTAATGAGGTGGGGATGGTAGAGAGTCTGTGAAGGAAGTGGTTGGTATCTTGAATGTGGGAGGCTAGGTTTCAAACAATTGATTGGAGGTGCTGATCAACAAGGGCTGAAATTCTTTCTGTGGGAGCACAGTAACCAGACACAATTTGGCATCCAGGATTGTTAGGTATGTGGATTTTTGGGAGCATGTAAAAGGTAGGTGTGCTGGGTGTTGTCGAGGTGAGGAGGGAGATGGATTTGGGGGAGAGGTTAGGGGAAGGACCATAAGATTTTAGCAGGGATTGTAGGTCATTTCGGACTTCTGGGATAGAGTCGTCCTGGCACAACTTTTAGATAGAGGAATCAGGACAATTGACGTAGGCCTTTCGTCACGTAAATCACTGTGATTCATTACAGCAATGGTGGAACCCTTGTCTGCAGGGAGGATGATTAGGTTGGGTTCTGTTTTGAGGTTGTGTAAGGCTGTCCTTTCTTCTGCCAAAAGGTTGGTGTTCTTAGGAAGGGACTTGGGGAAGGATGGTGATGTCAAGTTGGATGTGAGGAATTCCTGGAATGTAATCAGGGAGTGGATAGGGGGAGTGAGAGGGGGTACGGTTGGATGGCAGTATGAATTGGGAGACGAAGGGTTCAATATTTGAGTTAGATAGGCTTTGATTCTAGTGATTGGTGACAAAGTAGTTTTTCCACTGTAGGGATCGGCAGGAGGAGGAGGTAATTTTCAACAAGTTCAATGTGGTTAAATTTGGTGTGGGGCTGAGCTGAGACCTTTGGATAGGACTAAAACTTTTGTGGGTTGATGGTTTTAGCAGAAAGGTTAACAACAGTATTCTAAGATTGTTTAGGCTTTGGGAATTGTGGTTTATTGGTGGGAGTTTTGGGGGATGTGGCAAGTGAAAGAGGTCTATGTGACAAGGTGTACCTGCTGTCAGGGGTTTACAGGGAGGAACACTTTGTGTGGGATAGGGGTTAGTTAGTGGTGCTCCAAGGTGACAGTAGGATGTCAGCAGGCTGGATAATTTATGAAGGTGGTATCTGGAATACTCCTGCAACTGCTGGAGTGCAAGGGATTCAGTTTGGAATATGCAATTTATATACTGGGGATTGCACACTTTTGGAGGGAGCAGAAGTGGCTCATGGATGCCTGTACCATGGAGATGTGTTTTTAGAGTACTAGGTGTGTGAGGGACAAGGATTGATGGAATCTGAAAAGGTGAAGGTATTTGTGAAAGGAAGGATGGGATCCAGAGAAAGGAATTTCAATGGCTAGGCCTTTTGGAGGGATTCCATAGTTTAGGCAGGACTCGAGAAATAGAATGTGGGACTGTGTTCTGGCCAAGGACAGGGAAATTCTACTGAACTGGTGTAGAAAGATGGAGCAGGAATGTTGTTGGAAAACTGGATATGATGGATAAATAGGCGGATGAAGGTGTTAGAAGGTAGGGAGTGGTGCTGGATATTTAGAAAGACCACGTGAAAATACGTAAAAAATTTGCAGAATCACATATGCAAAATCACGCACCAGTACGAAAAATTACGCGCCAGTATGAAAAGTTCCGCATCAGTACAAAAAATAAACTAACAGTCAAAATCACATACCTGTACGAAAAATGACGAACTAACACATGAAAATTATGCACCAATACCTATTAATGCATAACAATGTGGCAAATTGCTCACCAATACGTGAAAATGTATTCAAACATGCCCATACATATAAAATCACGTAAAGACAAGAAAGTATACGCTACAGTATGCACATACAAGTAAAGCTACTAAAAATGTGTATTAAGCTGAGGGAAATGATGGGAGAATGATTCATGGAAGGAATTAAAAGCGTAATGGATTGTGTAGCACCAAGAGATGAGGGAAGGAAAATTCAATAAATAAATAAAAAATAAATAACAAAGGTAAAATATGCAAAGTGTACAGCGGAAAAGTGAATGTAGGAATGACAGGTATGGGAATAATTGCTACATCAATAATATGTGCAGTAATTTAGCACTGTTGTGAATGGACAGGGCCGTTAGACAAGGCAACAAGAAACATAATGAAACAAGAATAAGCAGGAACCAGATACAAATCCATATGTATCGGCTTACTAAAGACACTGTGTCCCAGAGAACCATCAGTTAAAGGAAGGAATGGTTGCCTCTCTTTCTTGGCTGTCAGTTCATTGTAAACCTGAAAGCTACACCAGAAGAACCAGAAGATGAAAAATTTAAGTCAGTGGCCTTTGTACAGACAGTGGTTTAATGAAAAGTGTCTGGATAGCATCTGTTAGTACCTGCAATCATCCTTGCTGCCTACATATCTGTAACCTCAATCTTATTAGAAGGTAACTTGTATCCACCTAGCTTTCATTCCCATTCAACAAAGTTGGTCAAAGATAGAGCGGTAGAGAGATGCCCACGAAGGGGGGGGGGGTGTGTGAAAAATTAGTACTTTGGAGGGGGGGAGGCTTTGTAAAACAATTTACAAAATGTGAAATAAAAGATATTTAATTTCAATATTAAATTAGGACATGATATCTTGGGTGTGTGTGGGGGGGAGGGAGGTGGGGGTGTTGGTCGCAGTTTTGGGGGAGGGGTGTAAGTCATTGGCCAAGGGGAGGGGGAACACCTCTGAAACAGTACATTGCTAACTTAGTCTTGGTACTGATTTCCTCCTTACGGAAGAGAGTAGTTTGTAACTGAGCACTCACTGAATTAGTTTTGCTACACCCTGGTACCAGTTCTTGCACAATGTTGCCATCCTGTGAGAAATTACATCCTAAGTACTTGAAACTATCTACCTGTTCTAAAATTGTCCCTCCTATTTGGTACTCAATCTATTTAAATCTTTCCCACAAACGTTACTCTCCTTTTGGAGATACTGATCTTCATACCATATTCCCGGACTGCATTACCTTTTCCCCTCCCCTCCTTTCCTATCCTCACTCCTTCCCCTCCCCAAAGGGGGATGACAACCGTAGCATTTTAGTCCACCTATCCCAACCAAACAACCCAATCCTCTTCATACCATAACCCTTGCATCTCTGAAATATTAGATTGCAACATTCCAATTGAATCTGTCATCACAACCAAGTTGTCCACATATGTGAGATTGGTTATTTTATTTTCACCCTGTCAGTATATTGTCTTCAACATATGATCCATAAACTGTATGAACAACAGTGGTGACAGGTTACAGCCTTGCCTTATCCCTGAAACTACCATGAATCGTGAACTCAATTTGCCGTCAACTCTGACTGCTGCCTGACAATCTTAAGTAAAGACCTTTACTTGCCTGGAGAATTTTGCCCCCTATTCCATAAACTTGCAGGACTGACAATAGAGTCCTCCTAGGAACACAGTCAGAAGCCTTTTCTAGATCTATAAAACATAGATAGAATTTCCTGTTACAGTAACATTCATAGCATTCTCCATCATCTTCCGTAAACTAAAGATCTGATCCTGATGGCCTCCAAGAGGCCTGAACCCACACTTTTTTTAATCCAACTTGGCTTTATCTAATACTCATGATCTCCTTTCAACAATACCTTAGTATATTTTGCCAACAATGCTAATTAAGGAGATATCACTGTAGTTGTTACAATCTTTTCTTTTATGCTGTGAATGAAATGAGCAGCAATGTCATTTACACTGTAGCTGATCAAAAACAAATCCTCCCTTGTAAACACACTGATCATTTTGCATATTTGGCATGATCTGTGTTAAGCGACCCCTCCGTAGTCAATAATATTGACAATATTTCCCGGCTGCACAATAATATTGATGGTCTAGGGGTGCGATTGAAAATAAGCCCAATAATATTGAGAACATCAAAAACTTCTGAAATGTATTCCGTTGCCTGTAAATAATGTGCCGTCTGTGGGAAGTATTGACAATATCTTTGACAGATTATCGCGCTATGTTGTTATGTTTTCTGTTTCGTGAGTGAATCTTTGTCGCTCCTTATACCAGTTTTTCATCCATCTTCTTTTTTTCCGGCTTGCAACAAAGTAAAGCAATAATAACAGCAGCAGTGTCTTTATTGTCCAACATTTCACACCACAATATTATTGAGCAGTCTAGGAGAGAACGACATTAATATTGCACAATATTATTGACCTTGTAGGGGCCGCTTTAGATACATATTTTGATAGCATCCAATGATTTCGAATTGCAAGACTTCTTGGAAATTTAGAGTATTGCTTCATTAACACAGAATAACGAAAGTATAGGGAGTATACCTTTTAGTCAGCAGAATACTCATCTCACTGTTCTGTATTTTCAGTTTGCCAAATATTTGTTCCTATTCTGCCATTATGTACTCCCTGCCAACAATTTCAGTATGTCCAGGAAACATTTGAGTAGATTTTTTCCAAGCTTAGTTCTATTCTAATTAACAGCACATTTGTTTCCAAAATTAGTCACTTGTTATAAGTTAGTTAACACAGTAATCTATAATTTGAAAATCATTGTTTGTTGTGTGCACCCACAATACCTTTTCATGACAATTTTCCCACGACCCCCACCATGTTCATTGCATAATGCCAATTCTGCGAGCCTCTTTCTTTCTTCATAAACGGAATGACCTATTGTGGATGTGATAAGATGGCTTCTAATCAGTAAGATGGGTCAAAAAATCTGAAATTATTTTGTTTCTCTCTCTCTCTCTCTCTCTCTCTCTCTCTCTCTCTCTCTCTCTCTCTCTCCCTCCCTCCTTTTACCTTCCTGCTACTTTAGCTACAGATCTTTTTTCCACATAGGTTTATTATTTTCACATTTCTTTGAGTAATAAAGAGGATGTCCAACACACAAAATGTGTACAACAAAATTAACTTCTCTTAATTAAAGCTACATTATTTCAGTAGCAAATGGAATGAAACAACAAATGCTTCCAAAGTAAGGAACTCATATCTTGTCTTCCTACACAGCCAGAAATTCACAGACTTAAAAGACTGAAGAACTATTACAAAATAAACAGTGGAAGCAAGTCGTGCATATAAGATATATCTAACTGTCATGTCTATGACTGCACAGGGAGATAGTCACAGATCATTCAATACTGACAATATAAAATTAGTGTGGTTTCTGCAAGACAACTCCATTAATTCCATCGCCTATGAGAATTCTTCGCTGCACCGAAGTTATTCTCACGTCCACGACTGTAACCCCACTTGTTGTTTCCTCCTTTCCATCCACCAAACTGTGCCATCTCAGCCAATTTAGGATTAAGTTCTTGATTTGCTTCTTTAAGTACTGATATCAAATCACGAGCTTGCCGACTATCTTAGCCGTGAAAAAAGCATTCGATGTACCCGTCGATTGACTGCGGCCAGTTCGTCCAATTCTGTGTATGTAGTCCTCTGACGAATTTGGGAAGTCATAGTTGATGACAAATTTTATCCCATCAACATCTAGGCCATGTGCAGATACAAGTACCCAATCTTGCTGCCAATGTACAGTTAATATTTTAGAGATTATTGTTAATAACTATTTAATCATAATAAATAACCCTATAAGAACTATAAAAAAGAACTATAAAAGAACTCAAAAAACATCAAGGTATGTACCACAGTGAAATTCATACTAATTGCTAAATGAAATAATGTATTTCACAGGGGAAAGGGGTCCTATACATAATTTTTACCCTAGTTTGTGAGGGAGCAAATTGTTTGCATTTTATTACAAAGCCGTAAGTAAGTTTTTAAAGGGTTTGTGCTTGTCTTCACCACACAGAGGTAGACACATACAGGACTACCTTTTTACATTGTAAATTATTTTTCAAAAGAGAGAGATTGGCAGGCCAGTACTTACCTTTGTGCTATACCGCCGATAGTCCTTTTGTCTTTCTTTCTGTGACTATTGGTGGTAGAGCACAAAGGTAAGTACTGGTCAGCCAATCTGTCTCTCTTGAAAAATAATGTATCATCTCTGTGGAGAATTTCCATCATTAATTAGATTTTTACATTATAATAATTTTTGTTATGGTTTGTCTTTCTTTTTAGATTGAATATGAAGAAAAGAAGAAATCTGAAGGGAAGAAGGCTCGTGATGATAAAGATGCAGTTCTTGAAATGCTCTTTGCAGCATTTGAAAAACATCAGTACTACAATATTAAGGACCTAGTAAAAATAACCAGACAACCTATTGTAAGTACTAAGTGTATTATTATCAAAGTAAATTCTTGCTTATAGAAAGAACCTTCCACAGTCCAGTGTAATATGTACTAATTTTAACTTACCGCCAATTAAAACTCCATGCCAGACTGGGATCTTGCTGTTTGCAAATGATGCGCCTAAGATTTGAGTACATGTGTCGTACTCATGATCCACCCTCACAAGTTCTGTTCTGCAGGCACATCTATCCTGTGTTTGAACTTCTCAGAAACTCATATGCAAATAGCAAAGTTTTGGCTCGAGTACTGGTCTGTGTGACTGTTAGGAAGTTCTCTATTCTTGCTGTATTTTTGTGTTATAGATATCTATCAAGAATGTACTGAATAAATGTTTTTGTACTGAGCATATAATTCAAGTTAATTATTAAAAAAGTCCTGTGTTGAGGTCTTAGGTGCCATAATTTAGGTATTTCTTGCCATTTGTTGCAGAGATAATTGTAAATGTGCTTGCTGCTGGTAAACCTTTTGGGATCCTCCAAATCTAATGATTTGTCCAGAACTGTGCAGTATATCTTCCAAGGCACTGCTCCTTCATTCATTAAATCTTAAAGACTGATGGATCAGATAACTGAGAGTGACATTTACATTGTAGAAAAAAGTGTGGCCAAATTGACACTTAAGAAAGGTTAATCCATGTCAGAGATAAAAATTAACTATGTTGTATCTAGGATAAAACTGTGAAGTAATCATGCAGAGGTACTGTCCATCTGGAACTGGGTTTTCTTTCCTGCTAGACTTATCCATATGTTCTAATAATGGAAATTCAGGTTTGAATTAAACAATATAATGAGGATAGTTTACAATTGGCTGCAAAGACGTATGGCAAACTGTGACATGTACATAAAAAAAAAAGAGGACACTCATACATGCAACACTTAAGCTATTGGCTATTGGCTATTTCCCACAGGCATACTGTGTGTGTGTGTGTGTGTGTGTGTGTGTGTGTGTGTGTGTGTGTGTGTGTGTGAGTGTGAGTGTGAGTGAGTGACTTACCTTTCATCCCCCTCCCTCACCTCTCTACTCCATTTCTAAGCTGTATCTCGTTCCACCCATTTACTACTTACATACTCCATAAGGTCGTGCTGTATCCATCCACACCACCGCCTTGCAACTTTCCACCTCACTCCTCCCTCCCCTCTCCTCCTATCCTCTCACTGCACAGCAAGATTCGGAGTCCAGCGGCCAGAGATAATGATTGTATTTTTGTTGAAGTGTGGGAATGATTGTGTGAATGCTCTGTTTTCTGATGACTGATAGCTTAAGTGTTGTATGTGTGAGTGTCTTTTTCTTGTGCCTGTCGCAGGTCATTGTAAGTCTTTGCACTAAGTTGGAAACTGTCCTCATGACCTGTATGTTTGTTTCTCAGTAGTTTCTATATAAAGGATGGAGAAAAATTGTCACAAAATTGTAATGCTGGAAAGATGATGCCAGTGGAAACCAAAATTACTGATATTGTATAGATTGAAAAGGCACAATTTTTAGACTGTGGAAACTTGGCACCACATACTTAAATTGGTCACAAGATTACTCTGTTGCCAGATGCTTTCGACAACATGAGATGGAGGCTAATCTGAGTGCTTAATACAGAAGTCCGTAGTTTAAAAATGGTGTTTTTTCGGTCAACACAACATTAGTAATTTTGGTACCTACCTGCCGTAACTATCCAGGGTTAAAATTTCATGATACAGTCATGAACAATAGTTCATCATTTTGTTTCAGAAAACTTTATTTCATCACTTCCTGACTGAAGAGCACACTTTTGTACAACTGATTGTCGATTTCCCTAGTTGGCAAAAACTTCTGTGTTCCTTTAGCTGTATAGTCACACTTCTCTTGATTGTTCTGATATGAACTGTACCACTCATGCATGGAATTTTGTATGCACCACATGCTAACAAAGCAGCCGTTTATCATTTACAGATGATGGCAAATGATGCTGTAGGAGAAGACAGGATAAGACAGTTCTATTAAGTTACCTAGTAGTGCTATGCACTCCTCTCCGTTACTGGCTATATAAGTTGTGACATGTTTGGAGGTCTGCCCAGCTTAGACATAGTAAGCTGTACAAGGATGCATGTTAGTAGATTGTGGCATGTAGTTGTAACATCACACAGTCTATTGCTGGCAGAAACACAGCCACAGTTGAGTCCAGCAGTTTGGGACAGTGATCAGAAACTTAACTGGTGATTACTTTGATACATGTATGTAGTGCCTTATATCACATCAGATAAAAGCTAAAAGTGGCTCATCTGTAGAGACTGAGTCATCTGACTGTGTTCATGTCCATTTCCAACATACATCCCAAGACATAGGTTGTAACAGTCGGCAAAAACTTATAGCTGCCATCTACAATTATCAACAGAACTTGATGTGCAGTTCCTTCTAATAGGTACAGATTCTAAGCAGATAGGAGAGTAGTCAATCCACCAAAAATTTAGTATTTTAGAAAATGGGCTCAAAAATATGAACTGGAAAGATGTTTCTAGTGCTCATGGCAAGTTTTAAAAAATAACATATTAATTAATAATGTCAGTATCATGTTTGAAAACTGTTTTCCTTTGAAAGTAACTCAAATCACACAAAATTCTATAATAAAACCATAGATTACACAAGGAATAAAAATTTTGTGTAAGACAAAAAGGAAAATGTATCTATCAGCTAAGAGTTGTTCCAATGATGATGATTTAGCTAAATATAAGGAATACTGTAAAATATTTTTTAAAAAGTAATTCAGACATCTAAACAAATGCACTATGAGAAGAAGATAAGGGTGCATAGAACAGGTTTTACACCAGGAACGGTTACATGGGTAGAAGTTGGAGGGTAGGGAAGGTGGTTTGGGGATTTCATAGGGATGAACTAAGAGGTTATGAATGTTAGGTGGGTGGCGGAAAGACACTCTTGGTGGAGTGGAAAGAATGTCATGAAGGATGGATCTCATTTCGGGGCAGAATTTAAGTAAGTTGCTTCAATCCTTAAGTCTTAAATCCTGCCCCGAAATAAGATCCATCCTTCATGACATCCTTCCCATTCAAGAGTTTCTTTTATAACATCAGTAATTATTTTCTTTCTCAACCATTGTGCATTCAAATAAAAGCTCTGACCCTGATCAAAGACTACTGTTATTATTCTTTGGAAGCTTTCCTATGCTTAGTTTTCTATTAAAAAAAGAAAAAGATAGAAGTACTCTGTTAGAATTCGGTGACATACTACATCTTGAGCAGATATGCAACTTGCTTCAGAATTATCTTAAAGGATTGTGAAATAATTCAGCTCATTTATATAAACGAAGTTATGTCTTCAAGATTTAACCAGTTCAGAGATCGCGAACTGGAATAAATACCTCTGTTGAAAAGGTATGCATTTCTCTTCAGTATTTGGATCTGTTGATAAATTTTGGAGGGATCAGAGTGTGTGTGACAGACATCATCTTGGGAACTTTAGTGGATATACACACGAACCTTCTCCTACACGATCAAGACTTTAATAACAGTGAACTTTGTGATAAATCCACCAGTGTTGTGTATACCGCTGAAGGAAAGACTTTGCTTATTTCAACAAGAAAAACATCAGTCATCCCAACATTGTTCTCTGAGCATAAAAAAAGAAAAAAGGGTAGTTAATATTTCTAGGTACGACAATCGGAGAATGTAAGAAGCCGAGCTGTTTGCAGTTGCTGCAGCAACAGAGCCAGCACTCCTGATCAGACATCGTTTCAAAAATAAAGATTGTTTGACTTACCCAGGCACAGGCTCGCTGATAGAAAAGAAAAAAACAAAATACATTCAAGCTTTTGCCACCAATGGCAGCTTCTTCAGGTAAAGAGGAAGGAAGGAGAGGAGAAAGGAAAGGATACGGGTTTTGAGGAAATGGAAAAGGAGTCATTCCAATCCCAGGAGTGGAAGGACTTACCTTAGGGGGAAAATAAGGAAGGTAAACAAATACACACACACACACACACACATCTAGGCAGACATTTGTAGAAAGCAAATAAGTGGGACAGAGATACCACTTGAGGTAGAGGCTCTGTCCACAGAACCGGGACAAAGATGTTAAAGATGGTGGGCGGGAATTTCAATTTAGCGGAGGTTGAGACCAGGTGGGCAAGGGGAGGAGAGAATATGTTGAAGGGCAAGTTCCCATCTCCGGAGTTCTGAAAGATTGGTGTTGGTTGGAAGTATCCAGATAACCCGGACGGTATAACACTGTGCCAAGACGTGCTGGCCATGCACCAAGGCGTGTTTAGCCACAGGGTGATCCTCATTACCAACAAACAGTGTCTGCCTGAGACTGTTCATGCGAATGGACAGTTGGTAAATCACGTGGGTCCTATCACAAGTGGCTCTGCCCTTATATATATTTTTTACATTTTTAATTGATCTGATTTATCAATTCACTGACATGACATTACTAACCTGCTGCACAATAAAATTCTCTCTCAAATATTAAATGTCAAAGTAATCCTGAACTTTGCTTTTATGACATTGCTTTGATATGATCTTTAATATGATAATATTAAACTTTCCACTGCCCACCTAACATTTGTAACCTCTTAGTTCATCACTATGAAATCCCCAAACCACCTTCCATACCGTCCGGCTCCTACCCATGTAACTGTCCCCAGTGTAAAACCTGTCCTATGCAACCTCCCACCACCACTTATCCCAGTTACTAGCAACAAACTGTCCATTCGCTTTAATGGAAACAGGCAGATAGTGTTTGTTGGTAACGAGGAATAATCACTTTTTTTTGGGGGGGGGGGGGGGTTGAGATAGAGGTACATAGGTTGATTTGTTCTGGTACAATGATTAGAGATTTTGTGCACTGTGGCCCAACTATTTGCTGTTAAAATTAATGCGTACACAACAACCCCTTTTCATTGGCAGGATTTTTCTCTCGGCTCTTGACTCTAGGATAGTGGCAGAGTTCCTAATTTGAGGTATTTCTATTACACCCTTGATACATGGGCATCACCTTTGATTGTTTTATGTAAAGGCATCCATGATTTAGTTGCTTAAAATGCACTTATAGCACATATTTCTTAGCTTTTTTTCTCTAGTCAAATGATTGCATTTGTCACCTCACTCAAAGCGGATCATTCTCCTATTTTGCACTTCGCTGTGGGGACTACACATGGTGACAAGCAATGTCCCCTATGCATTTGCAAAGCTGGAAGTGAGAGCACCCACAACCATTACATTTCCCTAGGTTGTGGAACTGTACCTAATGATAAGGCATTATCTTGGTAAAATAGTTCCACCATTCAGGTCTTCTAATAGATACTAATCGTGAGGATGTTGTCATAAGAAACAAATTAAGTCTTTTAAAGGTTAAAGCATGGAATGCTAATATTTTGAGTTACCAATCCCGAGCACAGGGTATGTGGCAGGCATGCTGTGAGAGTCCTATGCCTGCACTCTGTTCATCTTCCTTTGTTTCCATTGAGCTCACGGCTAATAGTCAGGATGAGTGTGTTGTGATCTAGCCTCAACGTGGTACTGCTATCATCTGGGATTCTCAAGGGCAAAGCCTCTGTACTGTTGTGTGGCGCCATTGTAATTTTGTGTAGTGACTATAATAACCACTGTGTCTCTTTGCCATACACTAAATAAATAATAGTTTTCCTGTATTTCTTGTTGTTTGCTGTGCATTTTCCAATAAATATATCGGATAGTGAGATTGAGAAGCTTTTGAATGAAACATTTTAAAATTTTGGTTCTGAAGGGAACTTCTGTGAAAGTAAATACAGTGATTTTGCTTGTGAATTTGACTCGGGTACAAAAGAGCAAAGTGGCGTAGTGGTAACACACTGGACTTGCATTCAGTCATCCGGATTTAGGTTTTCTGTGATTTCCCTAAATCACTGCAGGCAATTGCTGGGATGATTCCTTTTGAAGGGCACGGCTGATTTCATGTTGAGACCTTGGTTCACCATCACACAGCCTGGCATTGCTTTTATGTAATTAATCAAGACTTGACACCTAGTGATGTCTTATTTATTTTTATTGTGTGACATGCATGCCAGTATGCATAAGGAGGCATATAATACACCTGTTTGATCAGTCTGTGTAGTTCTCTTCCGTGAAGATGGTTTATAACCGAAACCGGTAGAAGATTGAAAAATAATAAACAGCTGATGGTTTACAGAATGCATTTCCTCGGATAGTGTAGTGTTTTTTTTTATAACTCGCACACAAGATAGGAATGTTTGTGTGTGTGACCGTGGTTGTTATATGGCCTATTTGCCAATCACTACATGGGCTCTTTGTTTAGCAGTATCTGCAGCTGAAAATCCATTCATCTTGTTGTAAATATTCCCCATGAAATATTTACTGTGCTAAGAGGTCAAGCTAGTCAGTCCCTCTTGCAGTCGGACAGTTTCTCACATAAAGTTTCAGAATTCATAATTCCGAAGAATGTCTTCAGTGTGAGAAGAAAAGAAAGAGAAAAACCAAGCATTTACTGCTCAATGAATTTCCATTAGATGTCAACTTTAAAACACATAAGCTGTATCTTGCTTTCCTTTTATGACGACATCTCATCAAACATTCCCATCAGCAGCCAACTTACAACTCTTCTCCTCTTATAACAATGTCAATAAAAACAGTTGTCTTTCTTACTTATAACTGTTCTTAGAGACTGTGACACTCCATAACACTATGTATATTCTGAAGCACTGTCTCCCATGGCGGTAGCAAGTAGATTTCCCAACAGATTACCTGCAAGGTAAAGAAAAATCGAAAAAGGAATATCTGGCTACCAGATATTTGCTGAAAAATTCTTTCACAACAAACCAACTGGTTCCGCAAAATGAGCATGTACAATTTGCCATAGGGACTAAGACTTTCCCCATGCTGAAATTGTTTGTGACAGCAATAACTGATTTTCTACACAAGTGTGACACTGTGCCGTGATCTGTTTGATGTCGACGTCCATGCCTGAACAAGTGCAGTGACGACCCACTGTTTAGTCAGGGTGTATACACACCAGGACAACCAGGAAGTCTGTGGAAAACCCTGACTATTTTCATCTGGGAGAAGTCTGGGAATTATCAGGGGATTTTTAGAATTCTGAAAATACTTCCCTGTTTATGTTATCAGTTAATATTTTTTGTAATTTTGGCTGGTAAGAACTTTACTGTAGCCTGCTACTGCAGAATGATAATGATTGACGATTCCATGTGGTTTTTATGACCGTTAGACCCCAACCAGTTCATATTCAGCCTGCATGGTGCATGTCTTTTTAGCTGATGCCATTTCAGCAACTTTGGGTGTCAGTGATGAGAATGACACAACTTGCAATCCCTAAGCGGAGAAAATCTCCGACCAGACTGGAAATTAAACCCAGGCCCCTGCATGGTAATCTACCACATTGTACACTAGACTATAGAGGAGGATAATACTATAGAGATCAAACATAAACAAGAGAATAACATCAACTTAAAACTTTAGTTGTGGGACAAAGGCGAAATTTACAACAACAAACACTGTATGCATAGCCTACAAGAGTCTGCTGAAAGCAAAATGTGTTAAAGGCATCAGGATGAAAAATCTGCAATACTTAAAAACAAACTTTTTTATGAGTGTAATGTTTACATTTCTAGCAGATTGTGGGTAAAAATTGTAAATAGTTGAGAAGCTATACTTTCAAAGTAAACGACATTTCATGTGATATTAATTACTTTAATAGTGAGAATGTGCTATGAATTTCTTAAATCACAAACTGAATTACCTTCTCGTAAAATAGAACATCTGTGTCATCATAAAAAAAAAAAACCACGAATTTCATTTACAAGTGAAATACAACATTCTCACTGGCTGTTTGCATCTGACTCATGAATGGTCTTTCTTACTTCCTGTCAGTAGTCGCACCTTTACCAACATCTATGGGTGACGAAAAAATATGCCGACATTGTAAGTGCATTTTATAGCATTGGGAAGTTGTACGTTGGTGTGTAACACATTAACCTTTTAAAGAAATTGATAAGTTTTACTGCTACAAGCCAAGCATAACACAAAAAGCTAAATTCAACCGGGAAAAATTGTATTTCACCCCAAAAAACTATTTCAACAGGGAAAAATTTTACCTTTTATCCAGGTAATCCATGAATTTTTTTTCCTTGTCCACATATACTCCCTGTTAGTCCACACTACTCCTCAATGTCCTTAATGGAGCAATCACAACACATCTTCTTGCAACACTTTTGGAATATACATACATGGCTTGTCATTCTCATTTTGCAATAAAACCACACCCTGCAGAATGGAGAGAATGCCGTCTAGCAAAATAGTGTAAAGAAGAATTTGGAATGTGTTTCAGAGAATGAGGCCAAGCATTCTGGATACAATGCAATAAAAGTTTCAAGTCAGGCGCCACTACTATAGTCGGTATACTCTTCTGATAGTTGAGGGGAAAGAGACTAACATTTCATTTTCCTGCACATCAGTGAGACAACATGACACTTCAGTGGTGTCAAATTCTGAGTTTGGGCTGACAGGAAGGCAAGAAAGGCTGTCAGCATTCCCATGCTTCACCGTGCGCTGGTACAATATTTCATACTGATAATGAGACAAGAAAAAGGTCCAATTGGGCAATTTTTGAGCAGTGTGTGTAGGAACAGCTTTGGATGTTTGAAACAATGACTGAAGCGCCTTATGGTCAGTCACCAGGTACAACATTCACCCAAACAGAAAGTAGTCTAACTTAATGATGTCATAGACAATATCAAGAGCCTCTTTCTTGATCTGAGAGTAATTACACTGTGTTTATCAATGAAAAATACAATTGGAATGTCTATAATGGAGGATAGATAACGACTCACCGTAAACAGGCTCATTGAGACCACAAAAAATAAACTATCACTTTCAACAACTTAAATTTTCGCAGAATGTGTTGAAGGGACAACTCCCATTGGAGTAGTTTAGAAGAGCTGGTGGTGGAAGGGAGGATGCGGATAGCTCAGTAGTAAAACAGCTGTTGAAATCAAGAGTGTTGTGTTCACCTGCATGCTGTGCCAAAGGGTGCTCCACTTGCTTTTTACTACAGTTGGACAGTGGCCATTCATCCTGATGGACAACTTGTTTGTCGCCATACCAATGTAAAATACTGTGCAATGCTTGCAGCAGAGTTTATAAATCACATGGCTGCCCGACCTCCGATGGGGTATGATAAACATGTGACTGGACTGGAATATAAGTAGTTCTTGGCGGCTGGATTGAGCAGGTTTTGCATTGGTGTCTTCCACAGAAATATGATCCCTATGGTAAGGGGTTGAGATTGAGAGTGGTATAAGGATGGACCTGGATTTTGTGGAGGTTGGGTGGGTGATGGACACCACTTTAGGAGGGTTCGGAAGGATCTTGAATAGACTCTTGCAGTGTTCCCAGCATGATAGAGTTCCGATGACCGTGTTACTACAAATCTTACTCTCCTCTCGGGACACAGAACCCAAATTATGTGTAGTTTGATTTACCAAACATCACTCCTCATCCAATTTAGCAGATCTGTCAACATTTAAACATCGTAATCTTCAAACATTTGTATATTTTCAGTCTGTAGTTACAACTGGGATTCAGGCTAGACTAGGTCCGGTTGCAATGGGGGAAGCACATAAAGTGAGAACTACTTTTCCACAAATGAAGAACTCGGATTTACACTTCAAAACAAAAACATATATTTTGCCCCGTAGGCCAATATTACATAAGGTCATAACTTGACTGAGTCTCGATTAGAACTAACAAAACTACTTTTACAATGCATATTTCTCTCTGGCATCAATAATGACCAAAGACATTTCCAGGATTCATTTACATTTTGGCGCGATGGTCTCTTCTTCAGCACAAAATTCTTTGGCCGCATCACTTGCTCAGCCCTCATACCTGCGCACACGAACGCATGGCACACAGTAAAATTCTTATATCATTACTTATCTATATATAATGAATCCGCACATCTCATGGCGAGACAGTACCTTAGAATACAGCTAAATTAGCTGCTACACTACACTCTCTCTCATTTCAGGACGTGATGACAGATAATCAAAGCCTTGATGAATGATGCAATTTAAATGTTCTAGTCAAAGGTGGTATTGGGTGACAAGGAGGACATTCCATTGTTGGGGTTGGAGGGAGGATTGTTGGTGTATAGGAATATGGCACAGGAAATCTGTTTGTTGACTAGGGTAATGTCAGTCTGTGAAGGCCTTTGGCATATTGTTTGACTTCTCATCAATGTAAATTTATAGTATATGGATAGCAAGGAGTTTTGGCCCACTTTAGGTTACGGTAGTAACACTAAAAGTGGGTCTTTGTGATCGTCTTCTGACACCTCTAAATTTAAATGGAAATAACGGCTTAACCATTCATCTGACACGAAAATAATCGAATTTGTAGAGGAAAAAATTCTCTGCAACTTTGCTCCCTTATATATTTTTTTCATATCTCGTATCCTTTCAGAGATATTTGCAAAAATAACGGCAATTTGACGATATCTGTCTGTAACGTGTTCCCACTCTATAGATCGAACCGTCCAACCGATTGGCACCAAATTTTACAGACATAATTATTGGCTACCAGAGACCAGAACCTCGCTTTTTCAAATATTTCGGACAACAAATACTTAGTAATACCAAAAAAAGCCATTCATAATGTAATTTTAATTGCAAATAAACCGTTTATCTGACGTAAAAATTTAATAACTGAATTTGTAGAGGAGAAAATTCTCTACAACTTTGCTCCCTTATGTTATTTTCCTACCCCGTATTGTTTAAGAGATATTTGAAAAAATAACAGAGATTTGACACCCTCCACTGAATTAACGAAAACCAGCCGTTCGGAGATGTCACATGACATTCCTAACCCAGAACTTTCTCTGACATTTGCCATCTTGTGTTGCGTATTTGATGATTTTCTTATTGTGACTTACACGTTGTCATTTCAAAGCAATGGTGAACTGAAGAATTAACAAAAACACGTCATTCTTCGTACGATAAATGAAAATCTAGTGTCTAAAACTGCCACATTAGCATCAGTTAACAACTGCCATCAATAGTACAAGATTTAAGAACATGACTTCTGATTAGCCATAGCATAGTGGACAAGGTGTTGATCTGTGATCTAAAGGGCACTGGTTCGGAAACCCGACACTACCTACTTTTTTTTTTTAAAGAAAAAAGGGTTTCAGACAATCTTATTAATGCACCCTTCCACCACCACTTACTCCAGTCCTGTATCCCGGAAGGTGTTCACGATAAAGGGCAGAGCCACTTGCACGTGATTTACCAACTGACATGCCTGCACTGTGAAGCGTTCTATGTGGAAATGACCAGCAACTAATTGTCCATGAATGGTCACAGGCAGGCAGTGTTTGTTGGTAATGCCTTAGAGCTGTTGTTATGAACACATTAAAAAATCTTTGGATAAATTTATCCTTAGCAGACATTATTTGTAAGTGCTAGTCTTCAGTGATTTTAATGTTATTTGTAAAAGAAAGTGTACTATGGAAATTAAGTACATGGTTTTCAGGTCATAAGTATGTCATCACTATCTTAAAGATGTGATTGAAGTTTTGAGGGTATCATAATAATGAAATATTCTACATGATGTTAATGTTATTGTTTTAGTTCCCTATATTCTATGTTGCTGCAGTATAATTGAAGAATATAGTAATTAAGTAAAAGATGCAGATATTTCTAAGAAAATAATATTTTTCAGGTATACCTCAAGGATATATTGAAAGAGGTGTGTAATTACAATATAAAAAATCCACACAAGAATATGTGGGAACTGAAACCAGAGTACCGACACTATAAGGATCCACCACCCGCAACATCAGCCTCAAAATTGGACTAAAATGTTTAGAGTAACAAATTTTTGTCTGTGATCAATTCTGTACATGAATGTTGTTTGCAGTTTTTGCTATTCTACTGCACATAAATTACAGACTTACAAATCTATCATGTCAGATGACGGACTATTTTTAACATATATATTATCATATGTACTTTTGGTTAAATAAATTTTTTATATGCTCATATAAAGTGTCAGTATTTGATGTAATTAAATCCTAGTAGCAGAATCTTCAAATGAAAGTATGTTGTGGTACTTATGTAGGTATGATAAGACTTTACTACACCAACAGTAGGAATAACAGATGCTTAAAACATACAGAGAATTGTGTATGTATTTACACAACATACAGAAATAAGTGTTTGACAGACTACAGCACAAGAAATGCCAAGCTGCCAATTGTAGCTTGTTTGTGATTATCTGATAAAATCAAGTTTAAAATATTGTAGTTAACATTGGGCTATGGTTAAAGGATTATGGCTGTGTTAGACATTTTATTCCTTGAATTGGCAGCCATTCTCAGGACCTGTAAAGATGTGAAAAATTAAACACATACTATTGATACTGCCAAACTATTGACAACCACACAGCAGTAGGGTTGTGAAATTTAGTTTGTTTCATATTGTATCATTGCAATGGTAACTTTATATCAGGTTATATCACACTTTGAATGTATTTTCATATAGGATGTGTCAAATCTGTTGAAACTTCTTTCACATCAAATCACTTCTCCATGAACTGCAAATTCTATAAGAATATTCATAGCTTGATTGTGGGGAGCCCACTCAGCACAGCAGATTTTTATGAAGAAATTTTTGAAGCAGTAGCTCTTAGCACAACCAAGAAAAATCCCTCATCTGTTTCAGTAAGTTGATGACTGTTTAATTCTATTACCTCACACCAAAAACAAGAACAAATTCCATTTTTGGTTGCACAGGTAATGATGAAATACAATAGTGTCTCACTAACTGACCTTCACTTTTCCCACGTTCCATGTTATCTGACACACAAGACAATTTATATTTACACAAACTGTACTCTAGTGGGTTAACCAACAATGAGTCATTCACAACTTTCTTCCGTGGCCCAGCCACTGCTTCACCCGTAACAAGGATAAAGGTGTGCCAATATCTGGACTGATAATGAATCCAAAAGCCTTGTGAGTCTGTAAGGGGTTTAATGAAGATGATCCTGACTTCACAGCTAGTATTGCCTGGATGGACCACTGAAAGATGTGGTATGGAATTCAACAATTCAGTATTTGTGGAGAAAAACTCGCTGCTAATAATGAATCAGTACACATATTTAGACAAAAGTACCATGATTTAATTGATAAAGTGTGATTGGGAGGACAGCTGTTTAACTGTGACTAAATTATAAAATGCTGCCAAGCAAAACACTCACAGCTCAGACTTGAGGAGCATTTCCATGATACAAATGAAATAAGGAGAGAATAACAATTCTTGCTTGCAATAAGGTTACTGGAAACCAAAAGTTTAAACTTCACATTATTTTGGAAAGGATAGGCTGCTATTCACCACAGAGATGCCCAATGAGTCACAGATGAGCATACATAACAGAAAAACAAAATAAAAAATAAAGTTTTCAGCTTTTAAGCCTTTGTCTGCCAGAGAAGTCTCTCTCTCTCTCTCTCTCTCTCTCTCTCTCTCTCTCTCTCTCTCTCTCTCTCTCTCTCTCTCTCTCTCTCTCTCTCACACACACAAATCCAACCGCCATCTCCGGCAATTGTGGCCAGACTGCAACACACAGCACGGCCGAGGCGAGATCAGCCAGTGGTGGGGGTGAGGAAGCAGCATGGAGAGGGAAGCAGGAAGGGAGTGAAGGGATGCTGGTGGGGATGGAGCAATATGTCAGTGCTGCTTGGCAGAAAGGAAGATGTAAATAAGCTAGTGTGGGTAGGGAAGGGAAAGGGAGAGGTGATTGGTGGGGGCAGGAACTAGCAAAGGTTCAGGCCTGGGGGATTGAGGGAGTGTAAGATATATTGCGAAGAGAGTTCCCATCTGTGCAATTCAGACAAGTTGGTGTTTGTGGGGAGGATCCATATGGCACAGGCTGTGTAGCAGTCATTGAAGTGAGCCACATCATACAGTGTTGCATGCTCTGCAACAGGATCTTTACCATATGGATCCTCCCCAAAAACACCAACTTGTATGACTTGCACAGTTGGGAACTGTATATCCTACAGTATATCCTATGCTCCCTCAATCCCCCAGGCCTAAACCTTTGCTAGTTCCTGCCCCCACCAATCACCTCTCCCTTTCCTTTTCCTACCCACACTAGCTTATGTACGTCTTCCTTTCTGCCACGTACTCCAGTCCCTTCCTATCTGTCAAGCAGCATGGACGTATTTCTCCATCCCCACTTGGCATCCCTTCCCTCCCTTCCTGCTTCCCTCTCCATGCTACTTCCTCAACCCCACCACTGGCTGATCTTGCATTGGCCATGCTGTGTGTTGCAGTCTGGCCGCGACAGCCGGAGATGGCAGATGTGTGTGTTCTCTGGCAGACGAAGGCTTTATTTTGTTTTTCTGTTACGTATGCCTATCTGCGGCTCATCAGGCATCTCTGTGCTCAGTAGCAGCCTATACTTTCCAAAATATTGTTGAATTCTTCAAGGTATTTCAATTGTTTAAAGTTTAAACTTGGTATCATAATGGAAAATCCAGTTTGGAATTAATAATGACAGTTTACAACTCACGGCAAATTACTTACAACACTATCAGCCTTTTTCAGAAAATGGAACATTCACACAATCTCACAGGCGCACAACACAATCGTGCAACCATCGCCTCTTGCTGCTGCACTTTGAATCACACTCTGTGGCGTCTAAATCGAGGAGGGGAGGGAGGATAGAAAGATTGCGTTATGGTGGTGGGGATGGGTACAGCACGGCCTAGATGGGAATAACGAGAACCAGCTTAGGAATGAAGTGAAGAGGCAGTGAGGGGAGAAAAATAAAATTCAAAAAATATAACTAATTTTTGAAAGCATTTTTTGTGTAACATGATCTTCAAATTATGATAATTAAAGTAAGACAGTCTAGATTGCGATTTGTTGCGTTTATTGCTGGCAACCGGTTTCGGTTCTATAGAACCATCTTCAGGCCTTTGGCACCTTGTAGGTGGCAGTGGCAGTGGCCGGAGCAGTTGACGCCTGCTCCGGCCAACGCCACCGTCCACCAACAAGGTGCCAAAGGCCTGAAAATGGTTCTATAGAACTGAAACCGATTGCCAGCAATAAACGCAATAAATCGCGATCTAGACTGTCTTACTTTAATTTAAGAAATATAAATTTAAATAAAAAAATAAAACTAATATAAATAAAAGGCACGCAGAACCACATCCCCCCCCCCCGGCCACATACACACACATGCACGCTCGCGTAAGTGGGGGGGGGGGGGGGTCGTGCGTGTATTTTGCTGGGGAGGGGGGTGCAGCATGTGCGTGTTTTATTTATATTATATTTTATTTATTTCCTCCCCCCCCCCCTGCCTCCCCACTCCATCCCTAAGCTGCATCTCGTTATTCCCACTAGGCTGTGCTGTACCCATCCACAGAGTGAAGGAGTTAAAGCCCTTGAAACAGCACTGAAATACATGGAACAACAAAAACAAATCTCCAGCTCTGATTTGTTACATCTATCGCAAATGTGTGATGATGGTAGTGAAAAAGAGACTCAGTAGGCACAGAAAAGTCTCTTACAAATTGAATTGATTGATTGAATATATATCAGCATCTTATGCTTTTTAATGGTATTGCATAGCTTTATCAATAAGACAAAGGGAGTGTGGGTAGCCAGTGATGTAAGAAGCTTGTATGAATAGAAATGTAATGAGAAGAAGATTATTAAGCAGATCAGAAGTTCATAGATTGATTGTGTAGGTACTTATAAATAAAAGGAATTACAAAATTTTATTTGAACAGACGACATAATACTTGGATAAGTTTGATCTTTGTGTACTGACTTATCATTTAGGAGGTGTGGGTGTTAAAAGTAAGTGCACTTCGCCATTTCAAACTCTTCCAGTGCAGTATGTAGAATTTGCATATCGTCAATTGTAGGCCGTAGTGTGTTCCGCAAAAGGGGAATGTTTTTTGAGCTGGCCCTTTTTTGTAAGAAGATGCTCGGCAAAAGTACCTTAAAGGTCCAGCCTGTCTGTCCTATATACATTCCTCTAAACAATTGGAGAATCAGGTGAAACATCATACACAATATATAAATGGTAATGATATTGGTTACGATTGTACTTTGTGTGTGATACGAGACAATATTTTGCTGTCTCAGCTTACTTGAGGTAAACATGGTGTTTAATGGGAGTGAGGCACCATGGGACTACCATTATAGTGAAAAAGTGGTTTCTTTGGCCTCTAATAAGGTGTGTGTGATGTGCTCGGACTGTCAGTACAGTTGCACACCTGGATAGCATGTACAGATATGATGTTATCAATCAGCTCTTCAGGGCATTTGGCATTCTCTCATGAGTGCAGTATCCAGCTTAGCAATAATAAGCTGTAATGCATCTGTCAAATGCATCCCAAACATGCTCAATTGGGTTTGTCTGGTGAACTAAATGGTCACTCCATTCGTTCAATTCCTTTCAGCTTGAAGTGTGTTGTCCACCAGTGCAGCTCTGTCTGGACGAGCATTATCACCCACCAGAAGAAACCCATTTCAGCAGGATAAGGCACAACAAAAGGCCGAAGCATCTCGTCTCTGTACCTCCGAGCAGTGAAAGCGCGATTCTGAAAGACATACAGGTCCATATGTCCACCAATACTGACTCCTTTCCACATCATTTGTCTACCACCATGATGTAGTGATGTTTCCTGCATATAAGCAGGATTGTTCTGAGCTTCACGGTCTCTTCAGATGAGGGAATGACAATTGTCTGGTGGAACACAAAATCTTGACTCATCTGTGAACAGAACCCGGGACCATTTGTTGTTTTTGTTGTTGTGGTCTTCAGCCCACAGACTGGTTTGATGCAGCTCTCCACACTACCCTATCCTATGCAAGCCTCTTCACCTGAGAATAAGAAAAGCAACTTACATCCTTCTGTATTTGCTTACTGTATTTATCACTCGGCCTCTCCCTCAGATTTTTACCCGACACACTTCCTTCCAATGCAAAGTTGATGATTTATAGATGTCTCACAATGTGTCCCACCTAGTTATACCATCTCTTAGCCAGGATATGCCAGAAACTCCCTTTCTCCCCAATTATGTTTAGTACCTCCTCATTAGTTACGTAATCTACCCATCTAATCTTAATCATTTGTCTGTAGCACCACATTTCAAAAGCTTCTATCATCTTTTTGTATGAACTCCTTATCATCCACATTTCACTCCCATACTATGTTACACTCCAGACAAATAGTTTCAGAGACGACTTCCTAAAATTTAATATTGGATGTCAACAAATTTCGTTTCTTCAGAAACGCTTTTCTTCCCATACCCATTCTGTATTTTATTTCATCTTTACCTTGGCCATCAGAAGTTATTTTGCTACCCAAATAACAAAACTCAACTACTACTTTTATGGTTTGATTAATGATGAAAATTCTCCTCTGAGACGATAAATTATTTTTCAAAAGAGATAGATCGGCCGGCCAGTACTTACCTTTGTACTGTACCACCGATAGTTACACAAATGAAGAAACAGAAAAAAGGGGGGCGAAAAAGGACAAGCTTTCAGAACACAGTTCCTTCCTCAAGTGGGAGAGAAGGGAAGAAGAAAGGATGGGAACGGAAGGGAAAGGTAATTCACGACCTAGGTCATGAAGGTGGTGTTTCAGGAGTGTGGACATCAGAGATACTGCATGTACGTACTGAGCCAAGCCAGAGAGGATATATATAACCAAAAAGGAAAGATCAAACTGATCCACTCCCAAGGTCGGCTTCCACCACTTTTTCTACTCGCCCATTAAAAATTTGAGTTAGTTTTTGGCAAGCATGACTTTTATGGTTTTATCACCCAATCTAATTCCTTCAACATCTGATTTTCTGATATTACATTCCATTACCCTCATTTTACTCTTGTATATGTTCATTTTATATCTTCCTTTCAAGATAGTGTCCATTTCATTCAATTGTTCTTCCACGTCCTTTGCTGTCTCTGAAAGAATTACTATGTAATCAGCAAACCATAATTTTTTTACTTCCTCTCCCGGAACTTTAATTCCCTCTCCAAATCTCTCCTTGCATGCCTTCACAGGCTGCTCAATTTACAAATTGAACAACGTTGAAGAAAGGCTATAGCCCTGCCTTACTCCCTTTGAAACAACTGCATCCCATTCTTACCCTTTGCCTCTCATAACTGCTGTCTGATTTTTTGTACAAGTTGAATGAACACCATGCTCCCAATATTTTACCCCTTCAACCTTCAGAATTTGAAAGTGTGTATTACAGTCAACATTGTCAAAAGCTTCCTCCATATCTACAAATGCTAAAAATGTAGGTTTCCCTTTCCGTAACCTATCTTCTAAGATAAGTCATAATGTGAATATTGCCTCACATGTTCCTACATATATCCTAAATCTAAACTGATCTACCCCAAGATCGGCTTCCACCACTTTTTCTACTCGTCCATTAAAAATGTGAGTTAGTATTTTGCAAGCATGACTTGTTAAATTGAGTCACATTTGTCTGCAATTGCTTTCTTTGGAATTGAGAGTACTATTTTTTTTTTTTTTTTTTTTTTTTGTTGAAGTCTGAGGGTATTTCCCCTGCCTCATACAGTTTGCATAGCAGGTGGAACTATTTCGTCACGACTGGCTCTCCTAATGATATCGGTTGTTCAGATAGACTATCATCTACTCCAGAGGGGGCCATGTTTTGACTCAGATCTTTCAGTGCTCCGTCAAATTCTTTTTGTTGTATAAATATCCATTTATATTTTCAAATTTTCTAACCTACCAACCCGATTTAGGGAGAGACCATCTACACTCTAATCCATAGAATACCTGTTTCATTTTTCTTGATGACGAGATCCTCCTGAGTTGTCCCCACCCAGATATCCGCATGGGGGACTATTATACCTCTGGAATATTTAACCCAAGATGATGCCATCATCATTTATTCATACAGTAGAGCTGCACATCCTTGGGAAAAGTAACGACCATTTCCCCTTGCTTTAAGCCATTCACAGGAACTGCATGGCAGAGCCATTTTAGCTTATGTTACAAAACCAGCTCAGTCAATCATCCAGACTGTTGCCCTGTTAACTACTGTAAAGGCTGCCAATCCTCTTCAGGAACCACACATTTGTCTCACCTCGCCACAGACTCCTCCGCTACAGTTGTACCTACGGTACGGTTTTCTGTATCCTTGAGGCACACAAGCTACCCTACCTCGGCAATGCCTGTGGACCATGGAGGTGGACAGCGTTTATTACGACTCGAATTCTGATGATCCTTCACCCAGTTTCTGTGGACTAAAAGGTGTCATGGTTTTAATGGGACACACACCATAGGCATCCGTGTGTAGAGGCCAAATTTCCAAAGACGATTTTGTTGCATTCAGCCTCCTATCTCAGTGGGCTGTTAACCGGAGATAATGGTCATCTCTTGCTGATTTTACCCCTGAATAACCTTGGCCTTGCTTTCTTTTAATGGTTCCTGTTGTCTGAAATCATGTCCTGTTCCTGGAAATTACACTTCGGGACACTCCAAAAGCTGCAGCCACCTCCTTCTGTGACTGTCCCCCTTTCAATCTTCCTGTGGATATCTGTGCCATACCTTTGAGTAAGTCTCGTAGTTGTTGCATTGCACTACCTGCTCACTACACTATCTGAGACCAACTGCTTGTTTAATTTACTTGGTAGAGTAAACACAATTTAACACCAACGCCTCTGCAGCAAATTTCTGTTATTACCACTATCTTGATTGCCATAATGTTGTGTTCTCCACTCCGTAGAACTGACAGAAATCCATCGAACCATTTTAGTTCATTCTGCTGCTGACAGTATTTCAGAACCTAGATATGTCAACTGCTCCCCTAATTGTTTTGACCAATGTTTTCAGTTGGGCACTTGGAACGTTGCAGTTTATAGACTCACAAGGATAGGTATCTCTCTTTATTGGCTTGTTCAATGTGTGGGAGAATGTTCTGGATGCTCGAAGCACCACTGAAGATGATTTGCACATTTGTCCTATGAAAGAGTTTAGCCAGGTCATTGGAAAAGTAACCCATGAAAGGAGTGGGGATGCATTTAACTGCTTTGTCAGGTGGTACAGAATGAAACTATGGCATATCTCTGAAACATTTTGCAGTGAACCAAGGATGGGTTGTAACCATTCATTTCAGCAATGTGTTCTAGATTGTTGAGTTCTTTATGGCCGGAAGCTTCAAAGAGAGGAATCTCAAACATTCTGCTTATCATAGATTGTATGAAGGTGCATGCAAGTGATCAGTTTCCTATATATTTGGAAAATATGTTTGTTCTCAAGTAACTGTAGCTGTAGGTCTAGAAAGTTCAAGATACCAGAGAAATTCATTATCTCATGGGTAAAGGTTAGTTTTTGGAGTAGGTTGTTAAATTCATCGATTAGAACTGCTGCTTCATATAGGGTACTATTGAAGATTATCAGGATGTCATCAACATATCTCCTGTAGAAGAGTATTTTACTGCTCATTGGGGTTTTATGTTGGAAGTATTGACATTGTTTGACAAATGTATTGGCAAGGAAACCTGAGAGAGAACTAGCCATGGCTAAACCATCATTTCACTTGTAAAAGGAGTTGTTGAAAGAGAAAAGTATTTGTAACAGTGACACAATTGCATCTGGATGTGGTTTCCCTGCCTGGAAAGGTTTTGCTGAATGATGTTGATAGTTTGTTCCATAGTAGATTAGTATATAAATTTCTTATGTCCAATGACCCCCCCCCCTTCCCCTCATGAACCACTGCATTGGCAGGATGTAGTGACTTGCATGCCTCAACGATACAGATAGGCATACCATAGGTGCAACCAAAGTGGAGGGGTGTCTGTGGAGAGGTCAGACAAACAAGTGGTAATGAAGAGTGGCAACTGGCCTTGTAACATCAGCTAATGTGACTTTGCGATACAGTTACTCTGAACGGCTGAAAGCAAGGGGGAAACTACAGTCATTACATGCAGGTCTACTGTATGAATATATGATTATGGCATCCTCTCCCATGAAATATTTCGGAGGTAAAATAGTCCCGGAACTCCAGCCAGGACTACTTGAAAGGGTGTCATCATCAGAAAAAAAACACTCTCATACAATACTACATTCCAGACAAATCCTTTCAGAAAGAACTTCCTAACATTTAAACTAATATTGTATGTCAACAAATTTCATTTCAGAAATGCTTATCTTACCGTAGCCATTCTGCATTTTATATATTCTTTACTTTGTCCATCAGAAGTTATCTTGCTAACCAAATAACAAAATTCATCTACTTCTTTTATTGTCTCATTACCTAATCTAATTCCTTCAGCATCACCTGATTTTCTGACACTGCATTCCATTGCCCTCGTTTTACCTGTGTTAATGTTCAAATTATATCTTCCTTTCTATACACTGTTCATTCCATTTAATTGCTTTTCCAAGTCCTTTGCTGTCTCTGTCAGAATTACAATGTCATCAACAAAATGAAATGTTTTTATTTCTTCACCTTGAACTCTAATTCGCTCTCCAAATTTCTCCTCTCATTCCTTCACAGCTTGCTCAATGTACAGATTGAACAGCATTGGAAAAGGCTACAACCCTGTCTTACTCCCTTTCAAACAACTGCATCCCTTTCTTTCCCTTTGACTTTTACAACTGTTGTCTGGTTTTTGTACAAGTTGACTGAACACCATGCTCCCCATATTTTACCCCTTCTGCCTGCAGAATTCCAAATAGTGTATTCCAGTCAAAATTGCCAAAAGCTTTCTCCCGATCCACAAAGCTAAAAATGTAGGTTGGCCTTTCCTTAACCTATCTTCTAAGATAAGTAACAATGTGAGCCGTGGTGGAGTAGCCGAGCAGTCTAAAGCATCTCGCTGCGGGGTGTGTGTGTCTGTCCTTAGGTTAGTTTACCTAGGTTTAAGTAGTTTGTAAGCTATGGACTGATGACCATGCAGTTTGGTCCGATAGATTTACAAACATTTGAACATTTAACAATGTGAGAATTGCCTCGTGTGTTCCTACATTTCTCCAAAATCTAAACGGATCTTCTCCAAGGTCAGATTCCACCAGTTTTTCCATTCATATTTAAGTAATTTGTGTTAGTATTTTGCAAGCATGACTTGTTAAACTGATAGTTCTGTAATTTTCACATTTGTCTGCGCTTGCACTTAGTTTCTTCGAAATTGGAAATACTACATTATTCTTGAAGTCTAAGGGTGTTTCCCCTGTTTCATACATCTTGCATTCTAGTTAGAACAATTTCTTCACGACTGTCTCTCCTAATGATAATAGCAGTTCAGACAGAATGTCATATACTCCAGGAGCCTTGTTTCTACTCAAATCTTTTAGTGCTTTGTATCTCCTTTCTCATCTTCCTTTACTTCATCTTCAATTTCTAGAATTCTGCCTTCAATTTTATTTCCTCTGTGCAGGTCCTCTATATATTCCTTCCATCTTTCAGCTTTCCCTTCTTTGCTTAGTACTGGTTTTCCATCTGAGTTCGTGATATTCATACTGCTTCTTTTCTTGTCTCAAAACATCTCTTTTAATTTCCTGTAGGCGGTATCTATCTTTCCCCTAGTTATTCATTCTTCTACGATCTTGCATTTTGCCTCAAGCCACTCCTGCTTAACCAGTCTGCATTTCCTGTCAACCTCATTTTTTAGACATGTGTACTCTCTTTTTGTCTGCTTCACTTGATGCATTTTTACATTTTCTCCTCTCATCAATTAAGTTCAGTATCTCCCCCTAAGGGGACCCACAGCTCTTCTGTGGGTGCGTGTGTGGCACACACAGGGCCCCTAGTCGAAGCAGCCTTCCTTCCCGCCCCAGGCTGCCTCACCCCCCCCCCTCCCCCCCCCCCCGGTTAATGCCTTCTCCTGGAGACGGGTGTCTCGTGAGTTTAGGTGATCTCATTTACTAGCTTTTCTTCTCTCGGTTTCTCTTTTCCTAAACCTTGCTTCCACCTTTCCCTCCTTACTGTACTCTCCTAGCCTTCCTCTTCTCCCTTAGTCTCCGCCTCGGCGTTTTAGACTCAACCTTTCCCACTTCCTTCTTTTTTCCTTCTTTCCTCTTTCCTTTCTTCCTCCCTGTGTGTTCCATGTAGGGGCCACACGTACCCCCTGGTAAAGGCCAGGCCCAGGGAGGGGTGGTTACCCGAGCTGATACCTTCTGACTGTGCCAATTAGTCCCTCCGTCCATTTCTCAGGAGTTGTGACCTGAGGTGTGGATAATCACATAAGGCGGGTGAGCCCTTAGTGAGGGTTCCCCATTAGGAAGGAGCGCACCATCGGAGACGCTGGTAATCATGGAGGAAAACTTTGCAATGACTTCTTCTTCTCCTTCTTCTTCTACTTTGCCCTTTACCCAGAGAAGGAAACTCAATGAATCAAAGTCCAAGAAAATTTTGCCTAACGTGACAAAGTTCCTTGTTGTTTCATGCACTGATGGCCATGATTTCTCGTCAATGAACCCCTTTGTAATACAACGGGTATGTCAATGCAATTGCAGGTCCTGTTGAAACTTGTTCCTGGCAATGTAATGGGACACTGTTGCGGGAAACTGAAGGTGCCTTCGAAGTCCAGAAGTTCCTTCGCCCTACACTGTTGCATACCTTTCCTGTTAAGGTCGAACCTAATTGTATCCTAAACTCGTCGCGGGGGGTAGTGTTTTCACGATCCCTTGACGGCCTGTCCGATGAGGAATACAGGAGTACCTTTCTGACCAGGGTGTAACAGCTGTACATAGTGTAATGAAAAGAGTGTGTGTTCTTGATCTTTGACAAAGTTGACCATCCTTCAAAGATAAAAGCAGGCTTATAAAATCATCTCCGTTTGGCCATGTGTCCCTAATCCCACCTGATGTTACCAGTGTCAGCGGTTCAATCATACCCGTCAATCGTGCCCCAATGCAGCGAAATGTCACCTGTGGTAGGGACACCCTTGAGGGTAACTGCCCACCTCTGTTCCTTCGCTGCATCAACTGCATGGGCAACCATGCTGCTAATTCTCTTGAATGCCCTTTATATAAAGATGAGTAGACCATCCAGAAAATACAAGGCAAGTTTCCACCTCTGCTGCCCTGAAATTACTAGCAAGTAGAAAGCCTGCTGTGCTCCCAGTGGATACCTACAGCAATGTCCTTTCCTCTCCTCGACCAACAAAGGAGACGGGTACACTGATGTGTGACTTTACCTTCAGTGACAAAGTTTGAGATCAGCCTGACCAGAGAGTGCCAGATCGACATCCCCAATGTCTTCTGCTCACTCTAAATCCCAGTCCACATCAGTTTCACAGAAATCACGGGCCACTAAATAAGAAGCCTGTACTTCAAAAAAAGATCCTGTTTGTGAAGATTTTAAAAAAAAAAAAAAAAAAAAAAAAAACATCTTCCCAACCATCAGCCGCTCATTCTTCAAAGAGAACTGCCTCCAAAAAGGCACACAAAAACAGAAGTTCCTCACCTTCCTTGCTATGGCGTGACTCTTTTGTCACACCATCCAGCAGTGGATGGCCCCAGCCATCCTCTGTTTCGCCAGGATGCTCTACTGCTTGCCAATCTGCCGGCATTTCACCAGCAGAGGAAGCTGCTGCTTCCGATCAATCCGGGAAGGAGGCAGAACAGATGTCTGAACCTACGGAGCACGATTGTCCATCTGTTGATTGCAGTAGCAGTGCCGCCTCGCAGCCAGGCCCTCAGCGGCCATTGAGGTGTTCCCCTCTTGCCTTCTCCCTTTTGGCCCACTATAGGTTACCGTAGTAACACTAAAAGTGGGCCTTTGCGATCGTCTTTTGACAGCTCGAAATTTAAATGAAAATAATGGTTTAACTATTCATCTGACACAGAAATTGAATAACCGAATTTGTAGAGGAGAAAATTCTCTACAAATTTGCTCTCTTATGTTTTTTTCATATCTCGTAGCGTTTGAAAGATATTTGCAAAAATAATGGCGATTTTGGGACGTATGTATGACTGTCTGTCCGTAACGTGTTACCTGTTTTTAAAAAGAACCATTCAACCGATCAGCACCAAATTTTACAGACATGATTGTAGGCCACCAGAGACCAGAACCTCCCATTTTCAAATTTTTCGGACAAAAAATACAATATTAAAACAAAAAAAGGCGTGTGTAATATAATTGTAATTGCAAACGAACTGTCCATCTGACATGAAAATTTAATAACCTAATTGGTAGAGGAGAAAATTCTCTACAATTTAGCTCCCTTATGTTTTTTTTTATCTCATATCGTTTGAGACATATTTGCAAAAATAACAGAGATTTGACACCCTCCATTGAATTAACGAAAACCAGCTGTAAGGAGATGTCACGTGACATTCCTCCTGTATTTGATGATTTTCTTATTGTAACTTACACGTTGTCATTTCAAAACAACGGCACAATGAGGAATTAACACACACACACACACACACACACACACACACACACACACACACACATCGTTCTTCGAACGATAAATGATAATCTAATGTCTACAACTGCCACATTAACATCAGTTAACAACACCCATCAATAGTATGAGATTAAAGTGCTCCTGTTTTGATTTATAGCCATAGCGTAGTGGTCAAGGTGTTGGACTGTAGCGTAAAAGGTCGGTGGTTTGTTACCCGCCACTACCTAAACTTTTTTTTTCTAAAAGGGTTTCAGACACTCTTATTAATTAATTTATTGTTATTTAGATTATTATTTTGGTCCAAAATGTTTGCAAAAACCCATAAAACTACAAATGGGCCGTAAAACACGTCAGTGCAATTTTTTTCTTCTTCTCTTGCTTTCTTCAGTGGAACATCAGAGGCATTCATTCCAACTGTGATGAATTAAGACTACTCGTTCGACTCCACTGTCGACTCCACTGTCCAAGAAACGAAGCTCCGTTCAACCGATCATATCAATTTCCCACAGTACACTGTAGTGCGTTTTCATTTACCTCCTGTTGAAGGTATTCCTGCCCATTGAGGTGCTATGCTGCTCATTCGGGAAGACGTCTATCATCATCCCATACCACTGCAAAGTCCCCTACAGACGGTTGCCGTCCGTGTCACCATCTCCACATTCACCTTCTCTCTTTGTAATATCTACACCCAGTCGCCGTCTGCCGTTCTTAGGGCAGACTTTACTGCACCTTGTTGCTCAGCTTCCTATGCCGTTTTCGTTGATTGGCAACTTCAACGCCCACCACCCTCTATGGGGCTCTCCAGCTTCTTGACAGAAAGGCTCTCTTTTGGCTGACTTCTTCAACCACCTTAACCTTGTCTGCCTAAATACCGAGGAACCAACTTTTCTATCTGACACGATGCATACCTATTCCCATTTGGACCTCGCAATGTGCACTACTCCACTTGTGCATCATTTTGAATGGTACATTCTGTCTTATAGGTATTCGAGTGACCACTTCCCCTGTAAAATTTCTCTGCTACATCATACCACTTTTCCATGTTCCACTAGGTGGAATATCTCCAAAGTTGACTGGGGCTCTGTTCTTCCATGGCGGTTTTCCATGATCAGAACTTCCCCAGCTGTAACTGTCAAGTCAACTACCTCACGGACATCATCCTCACCGCTGCTGAACATTCCATACTCCCAACTTCAACATCTCCACGTAGGGTCCCAGTTTCCTTCCAGTTATTGCCCCATTTTCCTGACCAGCTGTGTCTGTAAGGTAATGGATCACATGGTCAATGATCGGCTGGTTTGGATACTCAAATCTTGACATCTCACTAATGTTCAATGTGGGTTTCGAAGGCATCACTCTGCTATTGATCACGTCATTACCTTGTCGACCTTCGTTATGAATAATGTTTTGCGGAAGCGTCAGACGGTGGCTGTTTTCTTCGATTTGGAGAAGGCTTATGACACTTGTTGGCGATCATGCATTCTCCGCACTATGGGTACATGGGGTTTCCGCGGCCGTCTCCCCATCTTTATTCGTGCCTTTTTAAAAGATTGAATGTTCACGGTATGAGTGGGCTCTGTTTTGTCGGACATCTTTCGCCAGGAGAATGGGGTGCCACAAGGCTCCGTTTTGAGCAAGGCACTTTTCGTCATTGCGATCAACCCATTTACGGATTGCCTCCCAGCTGCTGTTTCAGGCTCCCTGTTTGTGGACAACCTCATGATCTATTGCAACACTCAGAGAACGTGTCACCTGGAGCATCATCTTCAGCATTACCTTGACAGTTTCTATTCCTGGAGTGTCGCAAACGGCTTCCGTTTCTCCCATGAGAAAATGGTTTGTATCAACTTCTGGAGGTACAGAGAGTTCCTTCCACCATCTCTCCATCTCGGCCCCGGCGCTCTCCCCTTCGTGGAGACAATGACATTTTTAGGGCTAACGTTGGATAGGAAACTCTTCTGGTCCCCACATGTGTCTTCTCTGGCTGCCCTCTGTACTCATTCTCTCAACATTCTCCATATTCTTAGTGGTACATCATGAGGGGTGGATCGTACCATCCTGCTTCACCTCTATTGATCTACTGTCAGATCCAAGCTTGATTACAGGAGTTTCATGTACTCTTCTGCACGGCAGTCCATTTTTGCCGCCTAAACTTGATTCACCATTGGGGGTTGCACCTGGCATTCTTTAATGACTACCTCGGTAGCCATTACGGGCTGTCTGTGATTGCCCTGCTCCCTCCTGGACTCAGCTTTCATTGCTTGCTTCGGCAGCTCAATTTTACCCTCCCTTCCGCAATTTAAATAGGTGAGAGCCTAGTGCCACCTTGGCATCAGGCTCAAGTTCACGTTCACCTCGAACTCACCTCACCCCCAAAGGAGACTACTTCGGATGCTGTTTACCGCTTCAGGTTTCTTGAACTTCGTGGATGGCTCGAAAATTCCGTCTTCATGTTTACAGATGGCTCTAAGACCAATGAAGGTGTCTGATGTGCGTTTGTCATCGGGGATGACAGTTTTCAGTATGGGCTTAATGACCACTGCTCGAATTTAACAGCTGAGCTCTTTGCCCTCTATCAGGTTGTACTATATATCCGCCAACACCATTCTTCTTCCTATGCCATCTGCTTTGACTCCCTGAGTGCCATCCAGAGTCTGAGAGACCCCTTTTTGGCCCATCCTGTTGTGCACTGAATCAACCGCTCCCTTCAATTATTAGCTGCCAATGGCCCTCGCGTTCACCTCCTGTGGGTACCCGGCTACGCAGGTGTGCATGGTAATGAGGCTGCTGACCCGCGGCCAAGGCTGCAATTCTTCTACCTCGGACAGCTACATACTGTGTCCCATCGAATGATATTCAAGGGTCTCTTTCCCATCACCTTATATCATCATGACATAATGTGTGGTCCTCACTTACAAATAATAAGCTTTGAACCATTAAACAGCTTCCGGTGGCTTGGAGGACCTCTTCATGCTGCTTGCGATGAGAAGAGGTAATCTTGGCCCGGTTGCGGATTGGACATTGCCAGTTCAGCCACCGCCACTTGCTAACTGGTGACCCCGCACCGTTGTGTTCCTGTGGTCACCTGTTGACGGTGCACCATGTTTTATTGTCTTGTCCAAATTTTACTCCTTTTCGGATTGCACTGAATTTACCAAACACACTGGAAGAAATTTTTGATAATGACGCAAGAGCTGCTGCTCGAGATCTGAAATTATTAACTTGACCAAATTGTCAAACGACATTTAGCTCTTCCTTTTGTTATATTTTATCCTATATTTTCAGCTGTTTTCATATAGGCTTATTATGCTTCAGTATATCTCAGTTTTGATTTGGGTGCTAATGACCTCAGCAGTAGTACACCCTAAAAAAAGGGGGGGAATAATAATAATAATTCAGTATCTCCTGTGTTATCAAAGATTTCAATTAGGCCTTGTCCTTCTGCCTATACGATCCTCTGCGGCCTTCTCTACTCTATCTCTCAGAGCTACCCATTCTTTTTCTGCTGTATTACTTTTCCCCATTTTAGACAATCCTTGTCTAATGCTCCCTCCAAACTCTTAACCACCTCAGGTTCCTTCAATCTGTTCAGATCCTATCTCCTCAATTTTCTACCTTTTTGCAGTCTCTTAAGTTTTAATCTACAGTTCATAACCAATATGTTATGGCCAGAGTCTATATCTTCCCCTGGATATGTCTTACAATTTAAAACCTAGTTTCTAAACCTTTGCCTTACCATTATAAAGTAAACCTGGTATGTCCCCGTGTTTTTGGCCTCTTCCACATATGTAACCTTCTCTAATTATGATTAAACCAAGTGTTTGCGATTATTAAATTGTGCTACAGTTCCTTCTCACCGCGGTGGAGTATCCAAGTGGTCTAAGGCGCCTCGCTGTGGAGTGCGCGGTTGTTCGCCATCAGATGTTCGAGTCCTCCCTGGGGCGCGCGTGTGTGTGTGTGTGTGTGTGTGTGTGTGTGTGTGTGTTGTCCTTAGGTTAGTTTTTTTCCTTAGTTTAAGTAGTTTGTAAGCTATGGAGTGATAACCACGCAGTCTGATCTGATAGATTTACAAGCATTTAGTTCCTTCCCTTCCCTTTCCTATTTCTGAGTTCAAGTCCCCCATCACAATTAAGTTTTCTTCTCCTTTAACAGTTTCGCTGCGGCTGATGCTTATAAGCATCCACGCTCAATGTAGGATAGCGTCAGCTGCAGCAAAAGTGTTAATGGCCTGAATAATTTCTTTTATCTCCTCATGCATTTCTTCTTTCTTCTCCTCATCGGCAGAGCTAGTTGGCATATAAACTTGTACTATTGTGGCCAGTGTTGGCTTTGTGTTTATTTTTGCTACCATAATGTGCTCACTATGCTGTTAATAGTAACTTATCCACAATCCCATTTTCTTATTCGTTATGAGACCTACTCCTGCATTACCACCAACTGATTTTGTATTTATAACCCTCTACTCACCTGACCAAAAATCCTGTTCATCCTGATAACAAACTTTACTAATCCTCACTATATTTAACTTTAACCTATCCATTTCTCTTTTCAAATTTTCTAACTTACCTACTCAATTAAGGCATAGAACATTCCATGCTATGATCTGTAGAATGCCTGTTTTATTTTTCTTGATGACAACATCCTCCTGAGTAGACCCACCCGGGGATCCAAAAAGGGGACTATTTCACCTCTGGAATATTTTACCCAAGAGGATGTCATCATCATATATTCGTAAAGTAGAGCTGCATGTTCTCGGGAAAATTAACAACTGTAGTTTTTCCTTGCTTTCAGCTGATATTACAAGACCACAAGACCAGCTCAGTGAATCATGCAGACTTTTAACCCTGTAAGAACTGAAAAGGCTGCTGCCCCTCTTCAGAACCACACGTTTGTCTGGCTGCACCTACTGTAACATTGAGGCACACAAGCCACCCACCTCAGCACTTTCTGTGGTTCATGAGGGTGGAAGAAACCAGGAGATACCTGATATATTTTAAGACATAGACTTAGGAACCAGATTTTAAACTGTAAGACATATACAGGGGCACATACAGATACTGGCCATATCTTATTAGTTACAAACTGTAGACTGAAATGTAGAAACTGCAGAATGGTAGGAATATAAGGAGAGGGACATGGATAAATTGAAGGAACCTGAAGTTCTTGAGAATTTCAGGCAACAATTGATAGAAATGGGGGGGAAAAATGCTATAAGATGAATGGGTAGCATTGAGAGACGAAGTACTGAAGGCGGAGGGGGACCACACAGGTAGAAAGCCAAGACCTACAAAAATACTTGGATACCACAGGAAATTCTAAATTTAATTGAAGAAAGGAGAAAATATAAAAATGCAGTAAATAAAGCCTGTAAAATGGAGTACAGATGACTAAGAAATGAGATTGACAGAAAGTGCAAAATGGCTAAGCCGGAGTGGCTAGAAGGTAAATGCAAGTCTGTAGAATGATATATAACTAGGGGAAAAGTAGATACTGCTTACAGGAAAATAAGACATTTGGGGATGAGGAGAGAAAGATGCATTTGGAGACAAGAAAAGCAGTCATATGAACATCAAGAACACAGATGGAAAACCAGTTCTGAGTAAAGAAGGAAAAGCTCAAAGGTGAAAGCATATATAAATGGGCTCTACAAAGGAAATGACAATATTGTAGAAAGGGAAGAGGATGAAGATGAAATAGGAGATACTATACTGAGAGATGAATTTGACTGAGCACTGAAAGACCTAAGTTGAAACAAACCCTGTGAAGTAGATGACATTCCCTCAGAGTTACTGAAGTCTGTGGGCGAACCAGCTGTGACAAAACTATTTCATCTGGTGTGTAAGATGTATGAGGCAGGTGGAATACCTTCAAAATTAAGAAAAATGTAATAATCCCCATTTCAAAGAGAGCAGATGCATGGTTGCAAAATTTTAACATAAATTATTTATGGAAGAATGAAAAAGCTGATAGAAGCTGACCTCAGGGAATATCAGTTTGGATTTAGGAGAAATGTAGGAATGATTTATCTTAGAAAATAGATCAAGGAAATACAAATCAACATTTCCAGCTTTTGTAGATTTGGAGAAAGCTTTTGACAAGGTTGATTGGAATATACTCTTTCAAGTTCTGAAATCAACATAAATAAAATGTAGAGAATGTAAACAATACAGTAATAAGGACAGTTTACAACTAACCATAAAGGCCTGATGATGAGCTGCGAAAGGCAAATAAAAAAAGACACACACATACAACACTTTAGCTATCAGCCATGGCCTTCTTCAGAAAATAGGATCATTCACAAAATCACACAGGCACACAACACACTCACACAATTGTCATCTCTGGCTGCTGCCATCTGGAAAGTAGAAGTAATAGATCATTGCATGGCTAAGTGGCGAGAGCTGCATACCTGATGAGACAGTGTGGAGACTGACATTCAGCTGGTGGAGGATGTATTGCACGTCCACAGAGATTTCCGTAATATTCTGCGTTTGGTATTTGGCGATTTTACGATGGATTTGCAAACAGAACATGTGTGCATCAAATTCTGTTCAAATCCCAGGAAAAGTGCTACAAAGACCCTTGCAATGACTCAACAATCATCCTACTGGAACAGCCCACACTCTCCAAGACCCAAAAAAGCGAGACAGGTTAAGAACACAGTGAAGAGCATTATCTTTGTTCTCTTTGATTCCAAGGGAATCAAACAGTGTACTACTGTGACACTTTGCAACAACTCCATGAAAACGTGTGGCAATGATGGTCTTAACTTTTGTGTCAAGAGAACTGATTCCTGTATCATGAGAACACACCCTGTCACACGTCCTTGCTCACCAGAACCATTTTGACAAAAAACAACATGGGGGTTGTACACCACCCACCGTATTCACCAGATTTGGCATATGACTTGGCACTATTCCCAAAATTGAAACTCAATTTGATAGGCCGTCGGTTCAACTCAGAATTCTAGAAGCATCCCTAGTGGTGCTAAACACCAATAAAGAATAGGCCTTCCAGAAAACGTTTGACCAGTGGCAGAACTGCTGGGATCAGTGTGTATGTGCAGATGGGAACTACTTCAAGGGTGATGGTGACCATTAGTCCAAAGGTAAGGTTTCCAACAGATGGCAGCATCAGTCCCAAAACTTTTGGATAGCACCTTGTAGGGGAGGGGAGGGGGGATAGGAAGGTTGTGTACGGTGGTGGGGATGGATACTGCACGGCCTTGCAGAGCATGTATGTATTAGATGGGAGGAACGAGATGCAGCTTAGGAATGGAGTGGGGAGGCGAATGAGGGAAAGAAAATAAAATAAAACAAATGCACGTGCACCACACACACACACACACACACACACACACACACACACACACACTACACAAAATAGGAGAAGTTTGGGACAGACAGGTGGGAACTGTTGGGTGTGGGAAAAAGGAAAGTTATCATAGGTTGAGGCCTGTTTAAGTTCGTGATCGATATCTCCCATCTGTGCAGTTCAGAAAAGCTGGTGGTGGTTGGGAGGAACCAGATGGCCTGGGTTGTGAAGCAACCATTGAAATCAAGCATATGCTCTGCTGCATGCTGTGCCACAGGGTGGTCCACCTTGTTTTTGTCCAGTTTGGTGGTGGCCATTGATCCTAATGAACAGATTGTCAGTGGCCATGTCAATATAGAAAACTGTGCAGTGATTGCAGCACAATTGGTAAATTACATAGCTTCTTTCACAGGTGGCCTGAACTTTCCATTTGTTACGGATTAATAAAGTCTTTCTTTGTTTTTCATCTCTGTATATGTAAATGTATATCTTTGACTCACAAGTAAAGTTGTAGAAAGTATACACATCTATCCTGTCTACAGAGTGTGTGAAATGCAAAATGGTGCTGAAACCTGCGACTCTGTGAAGTGGCGGAAGCTGTGAGACGGGGATAAGATGCCATCTGCAACACAAAATACGATGTCTGCTTGTTGCATGCCATTCAATCGAAGTAAGAGCAGAAATAGCTTATGGCAGTGCAGCCAGCAGTCATATAGCATATCTCCAGAAGCTTGTGTAGCACCATTTCTCTTGCAGGCAAGCAGAGAATATTTTGTTCATATTCTGCGCTTCACGTACACAAGTATAGCAGATAGCATTAATCTGAGTTATTGTGAATACTGAGACACACACTGTTCTTTCTATTGCTTGTTGTTGTTCAAGTGCTATAATCTTTAGTCGCTGTCCACGTAGTGCTTATCTTTGACTTGTTTATTGTGATATCTTGCTTGAATGTCACTTCGGAGTACAATGTCAGAAACAGTTACAGAAATACATTTATGTAATTTGAAAAGGAAATGAAGTGCTGAACAAAAGCTATTAACATGGTTCAGTAGAGCAATAAATGAAGAAGATATGGGCAAAGATACCGATTATGAGTACTTTTGGACATGACTTGTAAGATTACCGCCCAATAGAAATACTGGTAATTAATAGCATTTGATAATTAAACAGTATGAAGTTCACTGCAAACATTGACCATGCCAATGCACTAAATGTTACACAATTTTAATCTTATTAATTATGGTAGCAATGTATGTACACAGTTGGGTGACAACATTTATAGTTAGGCCATAGGTAGAAATTCTCCACGTTGAGATTTGCTGTGTGCTTGTAGCTGACGGGAGGCCAGCAAGCAGGCCGACATTGGTGGCTTGTTCCAGCTTAGGATTTTCCAGTTCGTTTCCGGTGAGGGGGGAGAGGGACAATGGCGAGTGCCAGGCACAGTGCACTGCACAGCGTGAAATAAAATATTCTAATACTACTGGCATTTGAAGTAATACGATGCAGTTAGGAACCTTTAAGGCCCTCATTACAAAATAGTCTGTTGACAAATAAACAATACATTAGCTGATATAGTCACATCTGACGTAATATGTTTAATTGACAATGAAAAGTAATAAATTATCAATGAATACAAGACAGTTACACAACTAGCATGGCAATGTTTGTTTATAAAAATAATATATTAACTATTTTTCATTTTATTTTCAATTAATCTTGTGTATTTTATCTTGAAGTATTCAGTTAAATCACTTATCTTTGACATAAGAAATTACACGATTATGACAAATAGTACAAAGTATGTTTATACCAATATAAAAACCTAAGGAGACAATTTATTTAATGTGTAGTGTAATTATTTTGATTTTAAGTAAAGTTTTAGAAATGTATTGGCTGAGCGCTGTACGTTGGCAAATCGGTTAGAACAGCTCACATGGGGAAGTTGATGATGTAGGGGAAAAAACCCGGCAGTTGAGCTTTTGGCGAGCGCGCGCGCGAGCGCAGGAAGTGCATATCAGTCGGCAAGTGGACCTCGAGGTGGAGGTTATAGATTTGTGTGTGGCATTCGCCACGTGTGGTTGCTCGTCGTAGACTGCACCAAGTGGAATCGAGTGCTACTGTGTGTTTGTGAATATTTAGCCGGTGGAACAAGGTGTGCATCGCATTGAATTAAAGTGACTGATTTGTTAATGTAACACATGTCATGAACATAAACGGTGTTTGAGACAGCCACATGGTGTGAAAACAATTTGCAACAAATATTCATTTTGTCTGTGGGCTCACGAGCTATAACTTTATTTGATAAATGTGTCGACGTATCAGCCACAGGGATCTAATATTGTGAAATAAACAACATAAAGTGAACTTTCACCTGTTTCAAAAATAGTAGTTAGTACACCCCTTTCTCTCATGAACTTGATTTTATTATTAATTTGTTTTGTTAATCATATGCAGGGAGGGAAAGCTGCGAACGTGTGATATCATCCCCTAGAAAACGAGTCAAACAGTCGCAATCACAGTTCCAGTGTTTTTGCATGTTTAGGAATTTGGTTCGCAGCTGGTGGTTGTGTGTTTTAAAAATTAAACTTTCTCTATTTTAAACTCTCACCCCAACCTTCACGCTCGCAGACTGCAAGAGACATTAGATTGATACAAGTGCTAGATGATGCAATTGAAGATTTTCTTTCCGACACAGACTATGATTTTGATGTCACTTTGATGCGAAGATTGTGTCGACACCATTGTGAAAGGTATTTTGAAGGTAACAAGGAAGGCAAAAGATTGTTTTAGCTCAGTAACTCGACACCTAAGACAGCTCCAGTCGCGATAGCAGCTTCTGTACCTATGACACATACTGTCAAACTTCCCACAATCAGATTAGAATCATTTTCAGCAGAAGTAGAAAAGTAGTCTTGATTTTGGGAGCACTTCCAGTCGTCTATTGACGGAAAGCCTTCAGTTAGTGTTATAGACAAACACGTCCACCAACGAAGATACTTGGAAGATGAACCAAGGAATTTGGTGGAAGGCATTCCAATTACAGCAGATTCTTATGAAGAAACAAAACGAATATTGCTTTCTTGTTACGGAGACAAAAACCATATAATACAGGCTCATATTGACTACCTTGAATCTATGAAACCAATAACACACACATCTACAGATATTTTGAACATTAAATATATTGAATATAACAAACACATACAGGCCTTACGAGCCTTAAGGGAAAATGTTGACCACTATGGGCACATGTTGGCACCTAAAATATTGCATGTGTTCCCAGAAGACATAGTTCGACACAGGATTATTTACGCTTGAAGAGAAAATATCACTGAAAGTCGCATTACAAGATTAATGGAGCTTTTGAACGAGAAAGTGGTACGGTAGGCGCTATGATTATGCATAAGATTAGAGGTTGTAGCATTGTAGACACATTCCCATCTACAACTGTGACCATAGAAGTGAACACTAAGGGGAGAAAGTAGGTGGAAAGGCAAAAAGGGAACAACAGAAATATTGCGGATTTTGTGACGCACGTTGTCATTGGGCAAAAGATTGTACGGAGATATCAAAAATCAAGGATAGGATCGTGTGGTAACGTACGGCGCGTATGTTTGAACGGCGCGCCCGTTACCAGGACTGGCCGCTGTGCGGTGCTGTCTGGACTATAGCGCCGCACCCTGCCGGCTGCATGGCAGTTTGAGAGAGGCACCAGCCATGAATTTCGCCTCAGTTGTATTCTCACAGTGCTCGCTAATGTAGTTGTGCCTCCGGATTATACTGATAGCTGGGACGGGAGTGGTCATGTGTAGCAGTGGATTCCGTCGGACTCTGATGGGATGGTTCAGGATCCTGGCAACAATTGTAACTGGCTTAACGTGCATAGGTGTGTGATTAGTCATAACAGATCGACAAGCTGAAAGTCACTCGAGGATGTTTTTAGTGTTTAAAAAAAGGGCACAACATCAAAGAATACAGCAAGAAAAATAAAGTAGCCACTCTAAAAGTAAGAAATCGCATCACATAGCTGTCTGCAATGATGAACAGCAATTTTCCGTAGGGAAGATTGATATTCAGACTGCATATGTTTGGATCACAGGTCCGACAGAGGTGAACAAGCGTACATGTTGTTTACTCGACATCGGAAGCCAATGTAGTTTCATTAGCATGGATTTGGTCAACAGTTTGCAGTTACGAGTCATCAGCCATCAACCATTAGTTGTTACAGGATTCAAGTCATCACATTTTACGTACTTTAAGTTAACAGGAGTTTGGACAAATGACACAAGTGGGAACACGTACTCATCACTTCCAATGATTTCACAAGATATTACCATCCAGAAGCTCCAACTTGCTGATCCAAAGGATGATCAACAACAGTATTCTATTGAAATTCTGATAGGTACAGATCAATATTGGACAATAGTGAACAATGACACAGCAACATGTCTTGATGATACTACAGTTCTCCTTCCTTTGATATATGGGTGGATTTGAGTGGTCTTAGGTATGGTATTATTGTCAGGCATGCCATTGTGTCACGTGTACCTCAATGAAGAGTCTGTATCATTAGACAATGACATGCGTCATTTTTGGGACTTGATGGGAACAAAAGATCAACAAAAATGATTGCTCTCACTGGAATATACTGCAGTTTTGCAAGAATTCCATGATAAGTTATAATAGAAAACAGACAAAGGGTAGTTTCATTATTGAGGAAGAAGGGTATAAACCTTTCTTCGAATCACTGAAATGCAGAAAAATATTTCATGTCATTACGAAGAAGATTTTCAAAACAACTCTCAATTTCATGAGATATAACATGCGCAAATGTTGCTTTACATTCAGAATGAGCACGTTGAATGTATTAGTACGCAGACCACGTCAAGTGATGTATTCTACCTACCTCATCACGCTGTGAAGAAGAACCACTGGCAATTACAAAATGGAGAATTGTCTTTGCTGCTTCATCACATGAAAATGACTCGCCATCATTTAATGATATTTTAGATTCAGGACCTAATTTGTTAGCGAAATACTGTCAAACTTAATTTGGTCCAGAATGTACCAAAAGGCAATTACTGCAGATGGCACTCAAGCATTTTTACAACTGTCGTTGAACAAGGACAGAGAGTTAACAAGATTCTTCTAGTTTCAAGTTGAAAAGAAAGAATGTGCAACTTGGCAGACTACGAATGATGTCATCACTTATAGGTTTAAACGTTTACCATTTGGCCTAACATGCAGTCCGTTACTTCTTTCTGAGACATTGTTTGAATTGGCTGTCAGATTTAAAGACACATATCCTACTGCAGCAGAACTTCTAGATAAAAGTACTTTCATTGATGACTTTGCAGCGAGCTGCGAGGAAAACACAGTACATCCGTATACTATTAGCTGACAGGTCTGTTGCAACAAATAATACTTCCTATGGCGAAATGAGCTACAAATTCTATTACAAAATGCATATAGAAAACAGAGATAGTCAGTTAAAGAACATACCACTGGTTTAGGCATTGACTGGGACACAGATTCAGATTAAATCTTATTTGATCACTGTCTCATTACAATTAAACTACAATCCTCTGAGAATCTTTGCACTTATATGCATAACAGGAAAGATCCTTTTACAGGATACATGACCTAGAGGCAAGCAATGGAATGAAATTTTGCCTTCAGACTTGGCATCCAGATGAAAAAATTAGGTTTCGCAGCTCACTCAGCTGCAGTTCACAATAAACATTATTACTTTCATACATCTAAAAAGAGTCTCGCGAGGTACGGACTTCATTACCATGAGGAGGCATGTGAAAGAGGGGTTAACTTTTTTCACTGATCATGAAGTAAATAATTACTGCTCTTCATGCTCTATAATTGACAGGTTCTTGTGTGTTCCTTTGTTCACTCAATAATTGACCTGTAATCGTAACCATGTCATATTCCTCACTGGCTAACATCACATGCAGCAGCCATTCCCAAAATCGCGACACTACGCCACAACACAGCAAGGAAACTTGAGCCATTAGTGGATTCAGCTGCTGTTTCACATACTTACAAAATTATACATTTGTTAAATGGTAGATCCATGTAAGTGTGAAAAAACACACAGCTAGTACAGTTGCTGATAAATTGTTTCAACCAGTGGTGCCCACAGGGGTGAGAGGGGTCATGACACAAACTGCGTTTCTGGGGGAGGTCGGTGAAAAATGAGTACTTTTGGCCAGCCTGGATGGGTCTTGATAAAAGAATTTACAAAATATGAAATAAAAGTAATTTAATTTCAATATTAAATGGCAAAACCATATCTATTAGGTAATAAACTAGGAATCCAGGACCTAATATCTCGGGGGGTGGGGGAGACACCTCTGGTTTCAACATTACTGAGGCAATAAAAGCCATAACAGTAGAATTGATTGTCAGATATGTAGTTGTGCTGTATTTCCTTAAGAATTTAAATTGATATGGCCTGAGCTGTTAGTAATAATATTTGAAATTTTTTGAGTATTTACTTTGTGTGAATTACCAGTTTTTGCTCCTCTGTATCTTGGTATGTGGAAATCTGCCATCTTTCTGATGATTTAATCATTAATAAGTTCCCTTCCATACCACTGGTTTTACACATTTATTACACAAATATATAAGATTACAACAGTCAATAGCCTGAGCTTGTAAAACAGTGGACAGCAGTTCTCCTAGGAGCCTCTTTTACACCTTGTGCGTAACGTTCTGAATTTTCAGAATTCTCAAAATATAAGGAGTATGTATCCAAACAGGAAGGCCACAAGTTACGTGTTTGAAAAGTCCATAGTACATTAGTCTAAGAAAGTTTCAAAGGAGACTTAAAATCTTTTCACACACCTGGTCTGTATGTTCTTCCTAGTTGTGAATTAATGTTGAGTCCTAAAAGTTTCAATGATGTATTTGTGATGGCACCAGGCAACCCTAAGAAAAGCAGTTTTTTTTTTTTCTTTTTGGGTATTATATAGTAACTTGCTACATGATAACCAGTGGAGAGTGAAATTGAATGATTCCTGTGTGCTATTACTTAAGGCTGTGACGTTCTGGAGAGGTGAGAAGAGTTGTCTTCAGCGTAGCTTATAACTTATGTAACAAAGCACATCAATTACTGTGATGGTAGAGGATGTCCCAAGAACCAAGACTTTTAGTTCCCCAGTATTAATTATTGTTACTGGGGAGTTTATTTTTAACTGCGACAAAGTGCCTTCAGTTGTGAAGATATTAAACTTCTACTAAAAGGACACCATAGAGAATGAAATTAAATGCCGTACTTCAAACCCGTAACACAAGTGGTACCACATTCCACTATTTAAAGATGGTTAATGCTGGGTCAATAATTTCTAAACAGCTATAGTAGTATTTCTACCCTGACCAAATCCACACTGACAGCTATCAGAAGGTAAAATTGAAATTGGGTGATATTTGTTAAGTATGAATGTCAGTAGTTTGCAGGTAAAATCTTGTGTTTTTATACATTGTAATCGGAGAGTCAGTAGCAGTCCATACTCTTTAGAGTTTGATCATTTTGGGAGTGTTCTTTTAATTTCAGTGTGTATGATACACCAATTAAAGACATGTTCTGTTAGCAAACAGGCATTAAGCAATTCCATAGCAGATGTGTCAGTTGCTTCTCTTTTAGTTTGTTTCCTTAACTAATAGAGATGTTATTCAATTCACTGGGACAAAGCTGTGTCTTGTTTGTGCAGACTCTTGAGCTATAATTTGCTGTGCTGCCTTGCATCTGTTAAATGCATCTCCTGTGTAGCTCTGCATGTTGGATGAAGATCAGAATAGTATATGTTAAGTGACCTTAGATTATTGAAAGTTCATCCACAGTGTTCAACATTTCTATGTTAAGATCCCCAGATATGGCAATAATTGTTTTATATTTAAGTATTTTTCTAAACACTAATTTAGATTTTTCAAAATGTATCAGTCACCATCAGGAGACCTATATAAGCATAAAACTATCGGGTTTTCATTGATGATTTTTATGTAACTTAATTCTGCATCTAACCCTTTATAGTATATAGTTACATCAGTTTTTGGTTATTTGACATCTCTAATAACGATACCAGTATACCATTTCATCTCTGTGCAGGAGATGTAATGTATGCAAAACAAATCTGTTAAAAACAGAAACATCTATCTGATTTTCAATTAATCTTTGTACATCATCAACATACACATCACCACAGAAATGTATGAGTACCTTACTTCTAATACAACACATATTATTGTTGATAAAACTCGTCTTGGTATTGGACTGCATCGTCAATATATCAAATATTTCACCGACGTTTCGGCCACTCTTGCAAGCGGCCATCTTCTGGGTGTTACATTTACGTAAACGTTAACACCCAGAAGATGGCCGCTTGCAATAGTGGCCGAAACGTCGGTGAAATATTTGATATATTGACGATGCGGTCCAATACCCAGAAGAGTCTTATCAACAATGACAGCGGCCGCAGAAGCCTTCATTTACATTCAACACATATCAGTTTGTAATGATGTGAGGACATTGTTTTTCTTCCTAGTTTTGTGGAAGTCATTTAGTTTTGGAGCAATGTTTATATTCCCTGCATGGCTGTTAGGTTGTGCTGCTGTCATATTTCGCCCACCAAAATTCTGATTTATCACACCTGGTTGCTCTTCTAGTGGGTCAGCTGTTGCTAGGTTTAGTTGTGTGAGGACTGGCTGCTATTCTTGTTTGTTGCTGGGGTTCTTTTCTTTCTGTTGCAGCTCCCTGAGTATGTTTCTCCTTAGTGGTCTTCTTTGTGCCTGGTTTGCTACTGCCTTATATTCCCTTGTCATCTCTCTTGATTTATGGATGGTGCAAATGGTAACAACCTTTCCTTTTGTAATTGCTGACTGTGAATCCTTTTTTTATATAATTATGTTGGTGTTGTACATTCAGCAGAGGTTTGTTTTTTCTTTGAAGTCTTCCTTTGCACTGAACTACTAGATATATGAACACTTCTTCAGTTCCAGAAAGAAATGTATTTTGTAAGCCTGCCTTTCCAGATTCACATGGCGTAGGCCTTACATGTAGGTAGTGTTGCAGTTTCAATGTCTTGAATTCTCATAATATTTTCCAGAATTATTTGGGAGATCAGTTGTTTATCTCTCCTGTTAAAACCTATGTTTTCTTATAATTATCCCTCACCATTTTATTTTGTTTCTGGTTTGTACGTCTTAATTTCTTGGTTTATCATCACCATTCCATGAAGTCATACTTATGTGGTACTCCTACCCCAAAAATGTTCGTAGTTTTCAGACACCTTAAAATGTGTTGGAGAACAATTTTCGCTTAACTTTTTGCAACATTATTTAAACCAGCTGAAATAACAGCAGAATCTTTTATTGGTTTATGTACGTATTTACACAGTCATATGTCTACTGAGGAGCTTTTACTTATAACATTGGCGGCGTAGTGTTGTAATGTTGGCAACAAAATTTTTGCTTTCTGACGGCAAGGATAGAAGCAAGAATCTGATGAAAATACAGCAGCAACAGCATTAATTACGCATATCATGGTCAACAAGATAAATGATTCCCTCTAATTCCGTGTGACAGATTTTCAAAGAGCAATCAGAGTTAATTGCCAACATCAGCACACACTGCTGCTGCTGCTGAGACTGGAAGAAAAATTTTAGTCCTGGTAGAATCTTTCCCTTGATTTCGCCTTTGCCTGCGCTCAAGTGCTTTATGTTGGCTGCACAACTTTTATTGTGACTGTCTGATGAAATATTTTGCATTTGCAATACAGGAACTATTTACCTATTGAAGTTCTTAATGAGTGTCTTTCATTATCAGATTTACTGCCTCTGTCTATAGTTGTCAATATCATCGGTTGAGTATTGTTTATATTTCAGACGGGCCGAAACAAATGTTTACAACTCGGGCTTGTTTCCTGACCTCATTTCGTTCCGTGTATTGTACTTCATTAGTTAATGCACTTACCTTTGTTTCCATATTCTTATGTTAATTTCGTGTTGTTGTACTTCTTCCCGAAGATTTTCAGACGCACCAGAACACGATTTTGGTTAATGACGTCGATCGTCGGACACACAAATTAAACTTCCAGCTTTTGACTCCGAAAGCTCAGACACGAATAGCGAAATATTCTTCTACATTTTATTCAGCTGGCAACTTTCCCTGATATTATGTTACAATAACATGGCTAATTTCACTCGTTTTATGCTCAGTGTGTAACACTGCATTACGACGACGAAATCTCATCTTTAATATTTTGTTGTTTGCACACTTTGTTTCTCGCTACTGTAGTACTGTTGCGGTGCGCAGCTCACTTAATGACACATATTACTTGCCATATTTTGACAGACAATAGCCTACTGTTGTTTCTCAGAATTTAGAAAAGTACTTGAAGAGTTTATATATTTATTTTCACACATTCATCGTAAAATAACAGAAAAAAACACTAAGAATGCACAAATAAATAGTATTAATCAAATACGGTACTTAAGCTGTAGCAGTTCAGTTTCCCGTACATTTAATTTCAGGCACGCCTAAGCGCTGCTGACGTCAACAGTAACTGATGACAACACTTCCATTTGGACAGGGGCAAGCTTAAATTTGCCGCCCCTTCATTCACCCCCACCCCCATAAGAATCGACATTTTTGACACTAATTTGGGTTACATATTTCTAAATATATGTCACCAGCTCCAACATTAACTCTTTTATTCACTGAATTAAGGTCAAAGAAAAACAGAACAATTTTAATATATACAAAAATATAACATGATTACTCATTGTACAAAAATGAATTTAAAATTTTACTTTTTGAGCTTTTTTTGCTACAAGAATGTTTATGATATCATCATGGTTTATAGAAGCAGCACGCTTGTGCTCATTGGATATTATACTCAGATTTGTTAATCTTTGTTGAGCAATCATGCTCCTCAAGTGATTTTTAATTAATTTGTTTGCTGAAACTTCTTTCTCCAGACGAAACAGAAACTGGGATGGTCAGGTATATTTTTAACGTTGTAGTAAGGTTCGGATACCCTTCTACCAATTTATTTTTATAAATCAAACTTAATGTGGAAGATGCAATGCCATCTTGCTAGGTTTTCTCTATTACCAGTGCATTATGTTTGAAACTTTCAATTTCAAAAATAAGTTTTACTTTGTTAAGATCTTCTGTGTAGGTATCTGCCAGTTCCACTGATTTGGCCTTTAAGTCCTCCACTTCCATTTCTTGAATCTGCAAATCCACACAGAAAAAGTTGCACTAATTTTCTCAGGTGTGGTAAACCTGGTACTAAGCTCGATTATCACTCTGTCAATTATTTCTAACAGGGACATCCTGAACAAATCTTCCTGTGAATGTTCGGGTACTTCCACGGACCATAATTATTTATGGTCTGTGGGTACTTCATCCTCGCAAAGCTCATCAGCCATTTTCTTCTTTCTTCTAATCCTTTTTTCGGAGAATACCGTTTTATCTCATTATCTTGTGCTAGCACTCTGGCCTCAGAAATAGCTTCAGAGATACAATAATCACTGGAAGTTTTAAGAAAGCCTAAAGGCCTTGAATGTTTCGCACAGCTTTATCAATTGTAAGGTCTTCTCTTTGCAGAAACTGATTAACTTGAGCATTTTTTTTTTTTTTTTTTAATATTGCATACCAGAAACATGTTAAAGCAATGAATTTTGAGTTTTCTCATATTTTTAAAAATAGATCTTGCCTCCGTTTTTGTTTCTGGTGTTGACAATTTATAAATTTCCATTTCTTCCAGGGCCTTTAAAACTTTGTGAAAATTATTGTAAACAGCTTCAACGGAATCTATTCTTGCAGACCACCTAGTTTTGCTCTGGGGTTTTAAAGTTGTGGGTGCCTAAGTGACGAAATAATCTGCAGGGAATACAATATAGAGCATTTTTGCTCTGACTATAGCCTAGCCACGATCTTTTAACTTCTGTCCCATTTTTTAATTCCTTTCGAAACCAATCCTTATTTAAATTGCGGTCTTCTCTATAACTCTTACTAATGTCAGGATCACTTTCGTTCTCTGCTCTCATTTTTATAATGTAACATCTTTCAGAGTCAGAAATCCCCTTCGGCCATGTGCCAGGATCATTAAAATTGAGCTTAAACTCACAAGTTTTCTCCTTTTTCTGAAAACTAACCGACGTTCCAGTACCTGGTGTCACATATTCCTTCACTGTGCCGTCTCTTTCCTTCTTACTCAGGTCATCTTCAGTTTCACCTGGAAAAAAAAAAAAAAAAAAAAAAAAAAAAAAAAAAAAAAAAAAAAAAAATCCAAACCAACTTGATTTACTGACTTTGAGTAATCTATTTATGTCGTTCTTGTTTGTTTATCTGATGTTTTATGTCGCTTTTTAACTGCTATGGTCATGCTGCGACGATCTACATCTAACTAGGATAACCTAAGGACAAAGGGGGGAATTCGAACCCCCAGCGGTAGCGGCCTCTCGAACCGTGACATTCGTCAGACCGCTTGGCTGTTCCCGGCCAGCTTACGTCGTTCTCTGTAGTTTTACAGTAACTGAAAGGGTGTAATCCCTGTTATAATGGTGCATAAGTTTCGTTCGAGCAGCAGCCAGCCAGCTCACGTACATGCACAGCACTGAAGTCGCGTATGAGCAGCCCCTCTCCCGCTTGTGGCCACTTGGAGAGTGCAGTGATGAGCTGCCAGAATCCACAAAGAAAAATTTATCTGGCGCTCACAAGCTGGCATATTGACGCATGTGCAGAGCTATTTGAGGTGCAGTGGGGGCGTAGCCTCGCGAGGACTTGGAGTTACGTTTCGTAACTTTTGCTGTTTTCTCGTCATGTGTTAGTAACAGAGTGGCTGGCGTGATAATACGGCCTCAAGGTCAGACACATTGCCTGCCCCAGACAGGGGCTGAGGGCTGTAATTCGGCCGCTTTGCAGCTTGTTGCCATATGGGTATTGTTAGTTGTGCGGTAGGCCACAGACAGCTGAATGTTCAGTGTGTCCATGTGACGTCGTGTGTTCACGTTTGATTTCAGTGTGTTGGGTATGTCGTAGATAGGTGCTCTGACGTGTACGGCAGTCACAAAATGCAGGAGAAATGCCTCGGTGTAGTACTCCTCCCGTTGGTGTACTTAAAGTGCGGAAAGACATTCATAAACAATGAAAAAATCATCATATCGAATGTACTCAAGTTTTTTACTAATCTGGCCAACAGTGAATAAGCTAGGAATAATATAAATTTTGATCAAATTCATAAACTGGCAACAAAAGCGTGCGGTATTTCCAAGACGACTGTAGGCCATATTAGCAGGACAGTAACATCGGCAAAATCTCTGGGTGTTGACAAGTGTTTTGATTCGCCAAGAAAGGAATACAAACGGGAATGTAAATGTACATCATTTGACGACTTCAAGAAGAGCTCGTGTGCAGAACTGTCCTTGGTTATTACGACAAAGGAGATTCTATGGCTAAGAAAATACTGAGTGACCTCCATGAGCAAATTAATTATTCTGGCTCAGAGACCTCTGTTCTTCATCTTCTCCGCTCCCTTGGTTTCCGATTCAGGAAATTTTTAATGGAACACAGAGACATTGTAGCAGCAAGAGCCAAGTTTCTGCGTACAATGCACTTCTTTCGTACTGACGACATCAGGCCTTTAGTGTAGTTAGATGAAACATGGGTTTCACAGAATCACATCAATAAATATACAGGGTGCCGCAAAAAACACCGACAACGCTTAGTATGTTGTGTGGGATGGCAAAGTGATCGCTTTGCAAGAAGGATCCCATATCCGGAAACGCTCGGCTTGGGCGCTGGAGAGCAGTCTGAGAAAGAATTGTTGATTGAAACAGTTCAAATACACTCGCACGTATTTGGTCATATCTTTGTGTCTCAGCACCATCAATGTACACTCTGCAATAACGTAGAAGGTACACAGAAGGTACACAGTTTGATGTGCTACTCATGTTGGGTTTATTCACATAATGAGAATGCGCACTCATCTTAGACTTCGTATGCAGGAATGTTATTGTGATCAAGACGTCCATCCACAAGACACAGATGTCTGAAGGGTTGCATACCTTTTGTAAGCAGGCACCAAAACGGATCGGATCACAACAGTTCATTCTCAGACTTGACTGCTCTACAGTCTAGAGCGTTTCAGGAAATGGGCTCCTTCTTGAAAACCGATCAGTTTGCCTACCCACACAACATACTAAGGGTTGTCGGTGTTTTTTTGAGGCACCCTGTATATGGCACGACTCCAAAGGGAACGGTGGTCTGAGAGTTCCTACTGGTATAGGTGGCCGATTGATCATCGCTCATGCTGGATCGTTGAACACAGGCTTCATACCAGAGGCCAAACTTACTATGCATGTAAGGAAGTTCACATTTACAAATCTAGGTCTCTAGATCAGTTTCATGCAGAGAACTCAAAAATTACATTATCACAAGTAAAGTTTGAACAGTAATTTAACTCGGGTTTTTTTTTTTTTTTTTTTTTTTTTTTTTTTTCCTTCTTCTTCTTCAAAGTCAGGGGTAAATTCCGTAACAAGAAATTTAAGGTCAACTTCGACAATCTCTTATTAAACGGCAAAACCTTTTTACGCCTTGTTATTCTGCCTTTGTGTATGTGTTCTGCCTGGCAAGCCAGTGTAATAATGACAAAGCTGTATCTTTTGTAATTCCTTAGGTAATGGTCCAGAAAGTTACCTCCACAATACATTTGACCAAATTTGGAGGCAAATCAGAGGTCACCTCTGTTTTAATTTAAAATGCACCATTGGGAAGAGCAGCTTTTGCTTTAACAGAATATTGTGCACAATGTGAGTGTGCAGCTATCACGTGGCAGCTTCCTGTGTCCGCCCAGTGGGCGACACGGTTTATTGCCCTGTCGGGGTGCCTGGAGCCACCCGCGGACAAATGGACAGACCGGCCCAGGTAAAGCTTTTTCCGCCTGGGTCTCGCCAGTTCGCACCTGTCTTCTGGGGTGGACGCATGCCAAACGACTGAGTTATTTACCCATAGCAAACGACATGCCGCGCGGCGATAAGTGTCAGTGTTTCGCGCGATCTCAACCTTAGAGTATAGATGTCTATGGAGTGAGCATACTCTACTGCCACAGACAAATATATACAGACGGGAAACCTCCGTAAGGGCCTGGTCCCACGCTCAGGGGTGCGGGGAGGGAGGGTTTCCAGCAGTTCCGTAAGATGTACCATGATGGCGCTGTGGTCAGAAGCAGCCCTTTAAACTGGCCAGAGCAGGCGGCAGGTAGTGGCTGTCCCCACCACCACCTCCCCTCAAACGCCAGCAAGCCGGACACAGCCGGGGCCTTGTGGCAGGCGGCACGAGCTCTCCCCTCAGCCTCCCCTCCACGCTACCCTCTGACGTGCGAGAGGCACCCTCAGAAGTGCCTCTAGTGTGGTCTACCGGTACTAAGCCAGGGAACCGCCTGACACCTGCTAGCACCTTACGGAACTATGAGGGGAGCGTAAGACAGTGGTTTAGGGGGGGGGGGGGCTGCTTCTCTTTATATGTTACTCTGGGCTACTGCGCATGTTCTCAACGTCTGGTCGGGTTAGTCATGTGATTTTGGGATGACGCTGCCAGGTTGTGTATTGTGATAGCAGCGGAACTCGAATATTACAGGTGTTTTTCTTTTCTTTCGTGCCTTTTCTGTATGTTGTGAGTTAGTAGCAGCTATGGTACAGTACTGCTGTTATTATCGATGCAAGGAAGAATACATGAAAGGAGGAACAGTTACTTTTCATGGGAAAGTACAACTTAGGGTCTGCTTGTAAATAATGTATTGTTATTATTCATTTTAAATGTTAAAAAGATCCGATACACGGTGTTTTAAGTTGTTATATAGTAGAATTATTTTCCCTGCTTTTTTCTGTTTTGTTTTTGCCACGTGTTTACGAGGACAGTGTAGAATGCCTGGAAAAGTAGGCTAACGTGTTGTGCTAAAGTCAGAGGCTAATAAAATTTAGACATGACATAACAATATAGTTTTCTTTCGTTTTAATCAGTTTCTTAAGTCCTTGTGTGTTGTTTAGTACTTCAGTGTATTCATTACGTGGTTTTTGTGTGTTATAGTTTCCCAAAAGATGAGCAGAGGGTCAAAATATGGCCCCAGAAAATAAAAAGGAAGGATTTCTTACCTACGACGCATTCAAAAGTGTGCTCCAAACACTTTGCAGAAGAGTGTTTCGATAGGGAGAGATTCGGCAATGCATGTTTGAAGTCTGATGCAGTCCCAACAAATTTTGATTTCCCACAGCATTTGTTGTCAAAAGTGCCCACACGAAAATTGCCAACAAAAAGAAATATATCAAGTGCTGGTAAGTGTTGTCATACTTATTTTATTTTCAAAAATATAAAAAATATAAAACGGATGACTTACCTAAAGGACTGGCTCGTCGATAGACACAAATAAAATCACACACAAACACACATACAAGCTTTCGCAACCGTTGGTCGCTTCTTCAGGATAAGAGGAAAAAAGGGGAGGAGAAAGGGAAGGATATGGGTTTTAAGGAAGTGGAAAAGGAGTCATTCCAATCCCAGGAGTGGAAGGACTTACCTTAGGGGAAAAGTCCTTCCACTCCTAGGATTGGAATGACTCCTTTTCCACTTCCTTTACCGCGGTGGAGTAGCCGAGTGGTCTAAAGTGTCTCGCTGCGGAGCGCGCAGTTGCTCGCCGTGGAGGTTCGAGTCCTCCCTGGGGCATGGGTGTGTGTGTGTGTGTGTGTGTGTGTTTTGTCGTTAGGTTAGTTTACCAAAGTTTAAGTAGTTTGTAAGCTAAGGACTGATGACCACGCAGTTTGGTCCGATAGATTTACAAACATTTGAACATTCCACTTCCTTAAAACCCATATCCTTCCCTTTCTCCTCCCCTTTTTTCCTCTTATCCTGAAGAAGCGACCAACAGTTGCGAAAGCTTGTATGTGTGTGATTTTATTTGTGTCTATCGACGAGCTGGTCCTTTAGGTAAGTCATCCGTTTTCTATTTTTTATATTTTTTTTATGCCAGTAGGAAAGTTTCCTTCTATAATTTTTATTTTATTTTCAGTTTCTTTTATGTTGAAGCAAACATTTTGAACGTTATCCTGCATGTCATTAGGAAATCAGCAGAGCTTGTCATCCGGAAATCAGCAGATCTTTCCTCATTGTGGTGAAGAGGATTTGCCCATTGTGGGTGATGACATGGAAAATGCCAATGAAAATACATTGTCCTCTTGTCAGAAGCCAAGAAGAGAGTGTACAGGTATGGTGATCATATTTTACAAAACTGTTTATAGGCTAGATAAATAAGTTTTACTTTTATCTGTATAACCACTTTTATAGATATCTTGAAGATTTTGAAGAAGATGACATGAATTGCCCTGCAAAGGCTAGGTGTCAAGTGGCCTCCCAAAAGCGGAAAATTGATACATTGAGGACTTCAAACTCAAGGTGTAAGAAGAAAGTATTGTCCTTGTCAGCTCTACTTTCTGAGCTAAAAGAAAAGACCAATCTGTCAGATGAAATGTGTCAAGTTTTGGAGGTAAGAGAATTGTTACATTGTACTTTTTCTATTTTATAAGTACTGGCACATGAAAGATGAAGTGAGATAGAGGAATGGCAATTGCTTGAGTGTAGCTGACTGATGTGTAGTTAATACAGTCATGCAATACAAAACATTATTTACAATAGTTTAAGAGCTAGTTGGGGCACCTACATAGGCCAAAGCTTGAAAGCTGTGGTGGGGGGGGGGGGGGGGGACTGTTTTGTCAGTCAGTGATAGGTGAATGGTTGCTTATTATTTGATTTGGTATTCCATCCAGGTCTCTGAGAAGTTCATGTTTGTTTCAGGCGTCACTCCCAGGACCTTCAGAGGAACTAGTGAAGAGGGCATTATCAGCTCAAGAGAAGGGATAATATCCACCTGAACCCAGAGCTTTTGCACTGACTCTCCAATTCTATTCAACAAAAGCTTACAACTATGTGTGAGAGACTTTTGACTTTGCCTTGCCCCATGAGTGAACATTGAGGAAGTGGTACAATACTATTGATGGATCAGCAGGTTTTACATCTGGAGCTCTATCTGCTTTGAGAGCAAAAGTGGCTGAAACTTCAAAGAAGTGCGAAAAAGTGTATTGTGCCATGCTAGTTGATGAAGTGGCAATTAGGCAACATGTTGAATGGGATGGACAGAAGTTATGTGGATATGTTGACTATGGGACAGGACTAGACAATGAACAGCTTACTGTAGCAAAAGAAGCATGGGTGTTCATGCTAACATGTGTTAATGGACATTGGAAAATTCCCATTTTCTGATAAATGACTTGGGGGCTACATAGAGGGCTAACCTTATAAACCTAGCACTAGATACCATTGCAGAAATAGGTTTAGAAGTTCTGTCACTGACATTTGATGGAGCTTCGTGTAATTTATCAATGGCTCATATATTAGGAGGTAATCTGGATGTAAATAGTGCATTATTTCAAAATTATTTTATTCACAAAGGAACTGGCACAAAAATGTATAGTGTGTTAGATGTGCGTCATATGCTGAAATTGGTACGTAACACTTTAGCCTCTAGGCAAGTTATTCTAGATTCACAGTGTAACACAATCAGTTAGAACTACATTGTACGTGTACAAGAGGTGCAAGAGACTAAGGGTCTTTTTGCAGCAAATAAGCTAAGGGCAAGGCACATACAGTGGGACCGAGAAAAAATGAAAGTGAGGCTTGCTGCACAGACTCTGAGTAATAGTGTGGCCACTGCTCTCGAGTACATGGAGAAGGACAGAGGTGAGCCGACCTTTTCTGGAGCAGGAGCCACAGTGAAGTTCTTGCACATTTTTGATGGTTTATTTGACATTTTGAATAGCCGTAACCTTCTGAGCAAAGGTCCTAAAAGCACCACTCTCCAGGAAAATTTTTCTGAAGTCTCTAGGCTTCTTGGAGAGGCTGAAAGTTATATTAAATGTTTGAGCCAGCCTATGGGAGTTACACTGTTGTACTCAAACAGGAAATCAGGTTTTTTAGGATTTATTGTGACAGTGAGAAGTATGGTTGATTTATACATGTCTTTGGTCTAAACAGGACAGTTGAAGTTTTTACTGACTTACAAGTTTAGCCAGGACTATTTGGAACTTTTTTTCAGTTGTATTAGGTGTAAAGGTGGATTCAATAACAATCACACAGCTAAACTGTTTGCAGCAGCTTACAAACGGTTGCTTGCTCACCACCAAGTAACATCATCTGCATTTTCAAACTGTTTGCCAGTAGATGAGACTACTGTGCTGAATGTCTCCTCAGTCAACTTTGCCCATATTGTTAACAGCGACTTGGAGCAGCAATTGCCTGTAGATGATGATCATTCATATACATTGTCAGCAACTGCTGTCCATAATACTTTTACTGGCTATGTTTCAGATATTGTAGAATACATTGCTGGTTTTGTGGTGAGAAAGGTTTCTCGGAAGCTGTGTTGTAGTGTGTGTGTGGCATCCCTCCATGCTGAGAATGATGCACATGGACAGTACACATTCATTTCAAGAAAAACTGAAGGTGCTTTAACATTTCCTGCCCAAGATGTCGTCAAGGTTTGTAAGTATGCTGAGAGCCATGTCAGGTTAGCTGAAGTAAAGGGAGAACTGAAGCAGAACAATATTTTAAAAAAGATGACATTGAACTGTTTAAGAGATCTGCGAAGTGAAGATATATTTTCTAGTTTGCTGAATCATATTCTCCACCAGGAACCATTGGTAAACCACAGGTATTATTTAATGAAGCTGATTGTGGTGTCTTACATCAATATTAGATTAAGACACATTGGCAAGCAGATAACAGCAGTTCTACAAAACAACAGAGTTAGATCCCTTAATAGTAAATTAGATCATTTTAAGGGATATTAGGCAGGTAATAAAACACAGAAAGAGGGTTGTTAAGTTTGCAACATGTGTTACATTTACCAAGAGTGCCCATAAGACTCTCATCTTCAAAAACACAGTTTTGTGTTTGTGAAAAAAATGGAATGACACCTGTGGTTGTTGCCAGTTATTTGTTTCATGAATGTTGTATATGTTTGCCACTTTAAGTGGTATATTTGACAGAAATGATGTCATTTACCCATTGTTGCTTGTAAATTGTCTTATTTTGTTCAGTTTCATGCTGCAGTAGCATGCATTTTTGTGTATTGTATTCCTTTTTGATTTGTAAGGTAAGATATTTATTATTAATAAATCTTTGTATCTGAATGTGTCTGCTCATTCTTATTTGTTGTTTCTTGTTGTGCTTCACAAGTGTGTGTGTGTGTGTGTGTGTGTGTGTGTGTGTGTGGCATGGTTTATAGGCCTCCTGGGGAATTCGCCATGTAAAAAAATGAGTAACGCATCAAGCTTGGTACCTCTATGGTGATGTGGAAACCCAAGTATTGTCAATAAAGATAATAATTCACTGTGTGCTTGTTTCTTTTGACCTCTTCATCCTGTTAGATATATTAATTTAATTGAAATGTACACTTGATTATTCCAACATTACCTGGCCTATGTTCCTAGCCATATCTAATACCTCTGTTACTTTTCTCATGTAAGATATGAATATTACCCATCAGTTATGATGAAAGAAATCACTTTGTCAATGGCACCCATAACTGAAAGTTGCTAGTGTTTTTCTGGCTTTCTTTGTATTGGTTTTCTATGTTTACACTGAAACTGATTCATACTTACAAATGTGTGTTTTACTGCAATGACAGGAAGATGAATTTTCAAAATAGTCACACAACCCATGACAATTATATTAGCAATAGACAGTATCTGTATCAAAACTTGGATTACACCTTATTAATGTATTTCAGGCATGATATGTTTATAGATTGTAGAATTAAATATCTCTGTGATCTCCGAATAACATGTTTTGAAATGCCTACATGTACATGATTTCTTCCACTGATCATCATAATCTGTTCATAATTTCGATATGATTAGTTATGGACTGTTACACAGGTGATAGACGGTGATTGGGATTTATTTCAGGTGGATCATTTATTGACCTATACCTATTTATTATCTGTAAGTGACAATGATTTTATTTTCTATTTTTCAGCCTTCCACACTGGACGAATTGTATGTTTAGAATAAGACACAGGGTGGCAATTATAGCCGAAGCTTAGGAATTTTTTATGCTGCTCATCTTCATAGTCCAAATGTTGGTAACACCTCCATTCTCCATTGGTATGGTGGTCATTTAATAATCGGAAAATACAAAACTTGAAAAGCTAGTTGTGGTGATAGACTGAGCTGTAGTGTAGTCACAGAGAAAGGTTATGTTGGGAGGTAATAGTCTGTGTGCTGGCGGAGCCAGCGAATGTGAAAGCAATGCATTTGACCATGGAACATGTGATCTTAAAATCTAACATTTGAACTCAATGTTGGTATTAGCTACACAAATCAGCACACCTGAAGATGGGAATACCACCCGTCAGCATTGACCCATGACATCATTGCAGCGCAGTAGTTTTGAAGTGTGTGTGTGTGTGTGTGTGTGTGTGTGTGTGTGTGTGTGTGTGTGTGTCAGGCGTGAGTAATTATCTGGTGGCTGAGTTAAATACAATAATTTGTTTACAAACAGAGCAGATTAATATTTTGTTTAAAAAGTGATCTGTAGCTTCTCTCTAATGGTAAGGTATAGGTTAGAGGCGGTTTTTCTTCACATGTGAGTACTGAAGGCGCAAATTTTTGGTCTGAGACCTATGATCAATGGTACATTCTTTATCTGTAATTTACGAGGATAACTACAGATTATTTTATCTACAATACCGAAGTATTAAGATATTCCATGTACGGGTTTTCCGACATGATTTCGTGGGTCAAAGCTGACGGGTGGTATCCCAGTCTTCAGTTATGCCCACAAAGCAGCTGTTCAACCGTCTTAGTTTTCCGTTACCAGTTGCGGCATGGATTACCAGCATAAACAATAATGGTAAAAAGTTGTACAACTTGCTCTATACTTTTACTGGTGATTTCTTTGCAATTCTTAGGAATTATATTTTGCCCGGGGAAAATCAGGGATATCTCCAATGCATAGAATCTTAGTGAATTCTGTGTTTCTGATTGTTGGGCTGTTGGCGCTGCAAGTAATGAAGACTTGAATATGTTCCTGATGAGTTGACAGTTCACATAGTGACTGTTGGAACAGTTTAGCCCCTTCATTATAAACAGAAATGGGTGAGAACTGGTGAAGAGAAAGCAGTGTTGGCTATTTCTTGCAGTGCTGCCACAATTACCCATGAAACAGGTCTTAATGTTAGGTGTGCCCAGAGACAAATCAAATCTTTCAACTACCGATAGTGTTGAATTCCCCACTTGTTGTAGCACCAATAAAATTATCTAGTTATGAAGTAGACATGACCTGGTGATGAAAATTTAATGTTGGTATCACATTTAGATTTTTGTAAGAAAGGTAATTTAAAATCATTCTGGCTATTTCTTGCAGTGCTGCCACAATTACCCATGAAACAGGTCTTAATGTTAGGTGTGCACAGAGACAAATCAAATCGTTCAACTACCGGTAGTGTCAAGTTTCCCCACTTGTTGTAGCACCAATAAAATCATCTAGTTATGAAGTAGACATGACCTGGTGATGAAAATTTAATGTTGGTATCACATTTAGATTTTTGTAAGAAAGGTAATTTAAAATCATTTTTAGTGCAATCTTTGCAGAGTTTTTCCATGGGCAGCTGTAGCAAATGAAGTCATTGTGAAAATCCATTATATATCTAATGACATTTGAATCTGATGTAACAATGCATTGTTTACATACAGGAAACAATCTACATATGCATTCAAATAATATCATGACAAGTTTCATACTGATTCGAACCCATTTTTTGTCACCTTTAAGTTTGTCACCTACTTTCTTTCTTATACAGGGCACATACACAGGCACTGCATTAATCTGATACAATGTCAAAATGTAACTGCTTGTTTGACTCTGAGAAATAACTTATTTTATTTTGCCTGACTACCACTGAAAACTTCTCCTATAAAGTGTATGACTGTTCATTGCACAATACACGCCTAAGACTTGTTACTGAAATAAAGCTGTTAATGCCATGACACTTTGCTTAATGAAGTATAATTTTATGATTTGCACAAAGGATTTGAAAAGTTCACTGTATATACCAACAGAATTTGTTGTGTGCTTAGCTCTGTCAGTACCTTTTTTGTGAGTTATTGCATCACTCTCTGTGCATAAAATACCGAGGAGTGGTTGAGTCCAGAATAGTTAAGTCAGTCAGTGTTCTGTCATAGCCAATTTCCTTAACCCTGGAATGCTACTGGTACCCATCATCAATCCAACAAACATCCAGGAGTGTTTGCTGTTAATTGCATCAACATCAGGTGGTATTTCAGGGTCAATCCACTCATAAAGAGCATAGTAACAACATCAGTATTTATTGGAAAGTCAACATACCTGCAAGTTATTTGCATGAAATACAGGTAGTATTCCAGGGGTAAATACAATACGTTGGGGTGGGGTGGGGGGGCAGGTAAGAGTGGTATGGCTCGGTTATTATACGCTTCATCCAAGTTCCAGTATTTAGTTTGACCAGCAGCTGCAAGTATATTGAATCTGCACTCTGTCAAATGAGTTTATATGGTGCTACTGTTTTCACTTCTGTTTTTCAGTTTATTCTTATATCTACACACAACAGTACCCTATTTCTAGGGTTTGAAATTCATAACTCCTAGTAATTTATTGAAATGTCTGTAGCGAAAACACACAATGCATAGTATTTCCTGTTTTCACAAGTAGGAAGCTCTGTTAACCCAGTAAGTGCCAGTACCTGATATTTCAAAGGTTTTTTCACCACCATCTTTAGCAAGGAAACACCTTACTTCAGTCTGTATAGACCATCCAACATTGTTGGAAATATTTCAACAGTATCTTGTTTTTTCATACAAGGGGTAATAAATGTTGGGGTTTTGCCTGTTTGCACCAGTTTTCAGTGATACAGTAGTGCATAACTTTGTAATTAAATACTGATCTAATTTTAATGTTATATGCATTCATTTATATTGATTGCAGTATATATTTTTCTTTTCTTTTTGCCCATTAACATTGTATTCTGTAACATCTTAGAGCTAAGGCTTTGTGCAGAATGTAATTTACCAGGAACAAATAATCTAATAACATTATCTGTTTTTTATATGTTCTCTGGATCTTCTGATGAATAATGCTTGTATAATTTCTAGCATTGTTTGCCCAAAGGCCCTTAATTTCGTGCTAATACTTATATTTATTGGTGTTAGAGGAAAATGGACCTAATGGACCTTAGGGGTCCCTATAATCAAGGCTATTGGTTTTCTGTTGCCCTACAGTAAACTTTTATTTCAAAGTGTTAAGTTAATCCATTTCTTGGTAATTAGTGCTACGTATTCAACCTGTGATCTTGAATGGTTTTACTTACCTGATGACATACGAAAAGATGCTATAGATAATATAATTGGTTGAAAAAAGCGAAAAGAATAAATAAATTCAAGATGAAAAAAAAGGCATTTATTTATTGTAACAATTAATGGCTCCAAATTTTTCTTTCACATTTTCCTTGTCATTTTGGAACGCTGTGCAGTATCCTTGTATGGTAATGAATTGGAATAAACATTAAAATAACAGTAGTGATTTTGCTGGCAATCAGTTCTTTTTGGAAAAAGGTCGTATATAAAGTAAAATCTTAGGTATGTCAAAACGTGAAATACTTTGGATATTTTCGTGTTTAAACCAGTTTTGTCCATGGTATCAAGTATTTAGGATATCTATAAATACATACACAAAGTTTTTTACGTCTTTCCTGGAGGTTATCTGAATGTAATAACGAAGTAATATCATTCAAAATATGCTTAGCACTGTACGGGCTTCACCGCACCGCCCCAAAATCACGTGACCTAAGCAACGGAAATGTTGTGGACAGAATTCTCGTTCTGCGCATCCGAATGCTCACTCCATGGATATTTATACTCTAAGATTGCAACATGCGACGTGCAGCGTGCCGGAACGCCAACGCGCCTCCCACCTGCGCCGCGACATGTTTTCCTCGGGCCGCCTCCGACGCATTTACCCGTCACGAGACCTCGTCGCTCTTGTGCCATCGTCACTGCTACCGTAAGTAAGAGCACCACGTGTTTGCATATTAATACATACATTGCATATAACGCATTGCGTCATCTTTCAAGTTCCATAACCATTCAACCCATAGAGCACCAAGGATAAACAGACACAAGTACACTTGTACTTGTGTCTGTGTAAATGTGTGGGTGTATGTGCATTTATTTACCTTCCAATTTTTCCCCCAAGGTAAGTCTTTCCTGTCCCGGGATTGGAATGGCTCCTTACCCCCTTCCTTAAAACCCTCATCATTTCCTTTTCCCTCTCCTTCCCTTCTGCCTGATGAAGCAGCTAGGCTGCGAAAGCTAGCATTTTTGTGTGTGTGTGTGTCTGTGTGTTTATTTGTTGCTATTACTGCCTGTGCCCCTTCGCCTGGTAAGTGTACCTTATCTATTTTTTACGTATATATATATGTGTGTGTGTGTGTGTGTGTGTGTGTGTGTGTGTGTGTGGTTTATTAAATTACTTACTACATTAGCTGATAAATGTCTTTAAAATATGACAAGTGCATTTGTTTAACACTATGTTTGTCTGTTGACATTAAAAATATAAAAAAAATGCAAACGGGTATTTGTGTTCAGTCTTAAATGTTTGAATTTTATTCACTAATTGCTTTAAAATTATGATAGAATGCTGTATATGTGCAATAATGCAATAATGACGATACAAGTCTCTAGTAGTAAATTTGAGTATATTCAGGAAATCATCTGAAATTTCATGAATGAAAGACAGTCTTGGCTGCAAAATGTTTATTCACATACGAAGCCACAAGAATGGAATGAGAAGATTTATCACCTTACATTGTTAATTACATTATATTATACTCTGAGTAAGCTGTTTTTCTCATGACTGCAAGTATTAACAATAACATTATTTCTTCTTGTGCAACAATAATCGATAAAAATGAAAAATTATGAACATGGTGAAATTTAATATTAAATACAATATACACAATATTGCTCTTAAATGTTAAATTCTAATCTCCTTCTACGGCAAGTTTTTGAAAATTTTGTAATTACTTTTTCTATATCTATAGGAATCTGGTAAAGAATATGCATAAGCGCAAGTCCTTGGAGGCGGTTTTCTTTCATCGATGATCTTAAATATGTTTTCAGCCGCCGAAACATCGAGAATGATCTTTCGGCAGATGCAGTTGTTACTGGAAGTGTTGCCAGTACTAATAAAAGCCTAAGTATTACAGGATATACATCGTTGTCACATGTAGCCAATATATCAAAAGCTATGGTTGGAAGATCTTTTTGTCGTTCCCTTTCTTGATTCCATTTCTCTCACCATAACAACATTTCATCCCTTAACATGTGAGAAGCAATGTTTTTGCCCACGTCAAGCAGGGAACTGAAGCAGTTGATAAGAGAGACTGAAATTTTTTCAGTTTCACCTGCAGCGATCTTCACTATACTTTCTGACTGAAAACAGAAAGCTTAAAAACATCCAAAGTTTCAGAGAGAATCTTTCTCGTAAATCACTTATAATGAAGTCCAGTAGGGGAGCATAAACTGTTACTATGTAATATTCTTCTGCTGAATTTGTTCGAGGGTTGTCGCGATAAACTTGTCGTCGACCGTGGCGAGGTATGCGAGGAATATTGAGCTTGACACCAAGTTGATCTGCAAGATTCTACTGAAGCTAGTGACCAAATTTTCTCGATGGCTGACTAGAATGGTAATAGTGTTCTTTATGTGTGAAGCACTGTCGTTGAGATCAATTGCAGTTTTCTGCAAAAGTTTGGTTAGAGGCTGTGTTAGAGATAGCACAGCACTCAGACATAATAAAGACAACAGAAACTGTGAGCTGCACAAATTTAAGATCAGAGAAGCAGCCTTACCGCTGTGCTCGGGTCAAGCCATTCAGCAATCTTTCCTAGAGTCTCCACAATTTTTGCAAGATCAGCTGAAAACTGAAGAACACTTTCATGCCTCTCTACCCACCGGGTCTCACAAAGTAATTTGAGTGCACAACCCAAGATGTTCATTAAGACACTTTTTCTTTTAGGATGTGCCTTGAAGAAATTAATGGCCTCTTTCATTACAGATACAGCATCCCGGATAGCAAGCACCTTGGAACTACAGGATATAGAATTATTTAGTTTATGGCTGTAGCATGGTGTCTTAACAGCGTTCTTGGCCTCCTTCTGCACTTCAGTGGCAGCATCTCGAGCTTCGGGAAGCATAACTGCATCCATCAGTTCCAATTCCAACACAACGTTCCAGTGGAAGATTGAGCCTATTCTTCAAGTGGTACAGGCCAATTTTACCAAGGGCCTTACCAGTTAACGATAACTCTTCAGCTGTGGAAGTTCCATTTACCTGCTGTGCTGTGTTAACTAGCTGTCTGGATTCCTTGCAATCTTCATCAGACTGGTAGCCATCTTCGAGATTCTAATGAGCAAGTTCTGTAAACACATCAAGGAAACTGATGAAGTCCTAACGGATATTATCATTATGTATGTATCATAGCGTAAGGCTCTGCTGAGATGAGTGAGAAGCATCTGTTGTCTCGTCAAAAAGTACGGAATAAAACTGGGATGAGCGTATGCTACTCAAAATTTGCTCAGAAATCTCTTTCCCACAGCATGAAATGAGAGCATTTTGAGTTGTCTTACTCATATACATAGCATTTGAAGAAGCTGATTGCAGGTGTTGTTCTAGTTTTTTATCACCAGCAGACACTAAATCTCAGTAATTCTCTAAAATTTCCTTCGAGCACAGCAGCAATGGAGCTCTCAGAACTTGCATGTTTAAGAAAAATCTGACCATCATCTCTGTGTCTACAGAATGGTAGAGTTTACCGCCCAACGAAAATAACTGTTTCGACTATAGGGCGAAGTCGTTGCCTGTTTTCTTCCACTTCTTTGCTGCGCTGTTGATGTACACAGTTGATTACATCCAAGTGAGGTTTATTAAATGCATTGAGGAATGCATTCCCCTGTTCTACAGCTCTTTTGTGATAAATGTGACTGGCATGTGCTTCCAAATGGCCATTCTGCCCTGAAATATCCTTGAAGTTAGTGAGCGGTTTGGTCAAAAGTTTTTGTAATGGCACAGTTTTTTTACCTTCACCAACACCTTCAGTAGCAAAAAACGGACAATATTTACAAAATAAACCGTACCTTGAGTTTGAAAAGACAAGCCAAGGGTATTTGCTGAGGTATTTATACCCAAAATATCGCTTCACCTCTTTACTTTTCATCACGTGTAAGGAAAATGGAAATTCATACTCATCATTTGGTTGCCAGGGTTTCGATAACAGTTGATATTTTGTGTAGTCATCAACACTTTTATCTAAGAAATTTCCAGTATCATAGGGGACATTAGAGCCAGCACACAAATTAGATTCAGGAGAAGTAGGCGTCAGCAACATGTCACTAAAACTGACACATGCGGTAGACTGGATGGGTTTGGAAGAAGCTGCTGTGACAGCAGTATGTTCTTCCACATCATCCACTCACACATATCTGTCTGCCTAGGTGTGTTTGCATGTGGATATGTGTGAGTGTGTGTGTATTTGTTTACCTTCCTTTTTCTCCCCTAAGGTAAGTCCTTCCACTCATGGGATTGGAATGGCTCCTTTTCAACTTCCTTAAAACCCGTATCCTTCCCTTTCTCCTCTCCTTCCTTCCTCTTTTTCCCGAAGAAGCTACCAGTGGTGGCGAAAGCTGGAGTGTTTGTGTGTTATATATATATATATATATATATATATATATATATATATATATATATATACTAACCTATACTCGTAGCCTTGGCTGGAGATATCACTTTGCAACGAGGAAAAATAATCCTACTCCTGATGATCCAGTTCCCCAAGACATCACTCAAATTGAACCCTGCCTGGAACAGTTCCGTCCTCCATCACAGCGAGACCCACCCGCTCTCCCTCAAAATCACCCCCTTCAAACCTTCCAGGAATTCCTTACTTCCAACCTTGCCTCTCAGTCCTTCCTGAAAAACCTTAATCCTACTCCCAACATTACCGCAGCTGAATCCCGAGCTATCCGTGATCTGAAGGCTGACCATTCCATCGTCATTCTCCCTGCCGACAAGGGATCCACGACCGTGGTACTTGATCGGTGGGAGTATGTGGCTGAGGGACTGCGCCAGCTTTCAGACAATACTACCTACAAAGTCTGTCAAGAAGACCCCATTCCTGATGTCCAGGCAGAGATTCAGGGAATTCTCAGATCCTTAGGCCCCCTACAAAACCTTTCACCCGAGTCCATCAAACTCATGACCCCACTGACACCCCGCACCCCTACCTTCTACCTACTTCCTAAGATTCACAAACCTAATCATCCAGGCCGACCAAATGGGGCCGGTTACCAAGCCCCCACAGAACGAATCTCTGCCTACATAGACCAACACCTTCAACCCATCATGTGCAGTCTCCCATCCTTCATCAAAGACACCAACCACTTCCTTGATCGCCTGAAATCCTTACCCAGCCTGTTTCCTCCTGAAACCATCCTTGTAACCATTGATGCCACCTCCTTATACACAAATATCCCACATGCCCAGGGCCTCGCTGCGATGGAGTATTTCCTTTCACGCCGACCACCCACTTCCCTACCTAAAACCTCTTTCCTTAATACCCTAGCCAGCTTCATCCTAACCCACAACTTCTTCACCTTTGAGGGCCGGACATACCAACAACTAAAGGGAACAGCCATGGGAACCAGGATGGCCCCCTCGTATGCAAACTTATTTATGGGACGCTTAGAGGAAGCCTTCCTGGATACCCAAGCCTGTCAACCCAAAGTTTGGTACAGATTCATTGATGACATCTTCATGATCTGGACCAACAGTGAAGAAGAACTCCAGAATTTCCTCTTCAACCTCAACTCCTTTGGTCCCATCAAATTCACCTGGTCCTACTCCAAATCCCATGCCACTTTCCTTGATGTCGACCTCCATCTGTCCAACGGCCAACTTCACACATCCGTCCACATCAAACCTACCAACAAACAACAGTACCTCCATTATGACAGCTGCCATCCATTCCATATCAAACGTTCCCTTCCCTACAGCTTAGGTCTTCGTGGCAAAAGAGTCTGCTCCAGTCCCGAATCCCTGAACCAGTACACCAATAACCTAATAACAGCTTTCACATCCCGCAGCTATCCTCCTGATCTGGTTCAGAAGCAAATTACCAGAGCCACCTCCTCATTCCTCCAAATCCAGAACCTTCCAGCGAAGAATCCCAGAAGCGCCCCTTTTGTCACCGGATACTTTCCGGGACTGGAGCGGACTCTGAATGTGGCTCTCCAGCAGGGATACGACTTCCTTAAATCCTGCCCCGAAATGAGATCCATCCTTAATGACATCCTCCCCACTCCTCCGAGAGTGTCTTTCCGCCGCCCACCTAACCTTCGTAACCTCCTAGTCCATCCCTATGAAACCCCCAAACCACCTTCCCTACCCTCTGGCTCCTACCCATGCAACCGCCCCCGTTGTAAAACCTGCCCTATGCACCCTTCCACCACCACTTACTCCAGTCCAGTAACCCGGAAGGTGTACACGATCAAGGGCAGAGCCACTTGCGATAGCACCCACGTGATTTACCAACTAACATGCCTGCACTGTGAAGCGTTCTATGTGGGAATGACCAGCAACAAACTGTCCATTCGCATGAACGGTCACAGGCAGACAGTGTTTGTTGGTAATGAGGATCACCCTGTGGCTAAACATGCCTTGGTGCACGGCCAGCACATCTTGGCGCAGTGTTACACCGTCCGGGTTATCTGGATACTTCCCACTGACACCAACCTTTCAGAACTCCGGAGATGGGAACTTGCCCTTCAGCTTATTCTCTCCTCCCGTTGCCCACCTGGTCTCAATCCCCGCTAACTCAAATTCCCGCCCACTATCTTTAGCATCTTTGCCTTGGTTCTGTGGACAGAGCCTCTGCCTCAATTGGTATCTCTGTCCAACTTCTTTGCTTTTCACAAATGTCTGTCTAGGTGTGTTTGCGTTTCGATATGTCTGAGTGTGTGTGTATTTGTTTACCTTCCTCTTTGTCCCCAAGGTAAGTCCTTCCACTCCTGGGATTGGAATGACTCCTTTTCCACTTCCTTAAAACCCATATCCTTCCCTTTTCCTTCCCTTTTTCCCTCTTTTTCCTGAAGAAGCTGCCAGTGGTGGCGAAAGCTTGTATGTGTGTTTGTGTGTGATTTTATTTGTTTTTTATTTGTTTCTCTCGACGAGCCGGTCCTTTTGGTAAGTCATCTCTTCTCTATTTTTATATATATATATATATATATATATATATATATATATATATATATATATATATATGGAAACTTTCCTCGTGGGATAAAAAAATAAAAAATAGAAAAGAGATGACTTACCAAAAGGACCGTCTCGTCGATAGAAACGAATAAAATAACACACATACAAGCTTTCGCAGCCTAGCTGCTTCGTCAGGCAGAAGGGAAGGAGAGGGAAAAGGAAATGATGAGGGTTTTAAGGGAGTGGATAAGGAGTCATTCCAATCCCGGGACAGGAAAGACTTACCTTGGGGGAAAAAAGGAGGGGAAACAAATACACACACACCCACACATTTGCACAGACGCAAGTACACTTAGGCAGACATACTGTAGAACTGTAGAAAGCAAAGAAGTTAGAAGTTAGACAGAGATGCCACTTGAGGCAGAGGCTCTGTCCAGAGAACCAGGCAAAGATGTTAAGATGGTGGGTGGGAATTCGAATTTAGCGGAGGTTGAGACCAGGTGGGCAACGGGAAGAGAGAATATGCTGAAGGGCTAGTTCCCATCTCCGGAGTTCTGAAAGGTTGGTGTCGGTGGGAAGTATCCAGATAACCCGGACGGTGTAACACTGTGTCAAGAGGTGCTGGCCGTGCACCAAGGCATGTTTAGCCACAGGGTGATCCTCATTACCAACAAACACTGTCTGCCTGTGACCGTTCATGCGAATGGACAGTTTGTTGCTGGTCATTCCCACATAGAACGCTTCACAGTGCAGGCATGTCAGTTGGTAAATCACGTGGGTGCTATCGCAAGTGGCTCTGCCCTTGATTGTGTACACCTTCCGGGTTACTGGACTGGAGTAAGTGGTGGTGGAAGGGTACATAGGGCAGGTTTTACAACAGGGGCGGTTGCATGGGTAGGAGCCAGAGGGTAGGGAAGGTGGTTTGGGGATTTGATAGGGATGGACTAGGAGGTTACGAAGGTTAGGTGGGCGGTGGAAAGACACTCTTGGTGGAGTGGGAAGGATGTCATTAAGGATGGATCTCATTTCGGGGCAGGATTTAAGGAAGTCGTATCCCTGCTGGAGAGCCACATTCAGAGTCCACTCCAGTCCCGGAAAGTATCCGGTGACAAAAGGGGCACTTCTGGGGTTCTTCGGTGGAGGGTTCTGGATTTGGAGGGATGAGGAGGTGGCTCTGGTAATTTGCTTCTGAACCAGATCAGGAGGATAGCTGCGGGATGTGAAAGCTGTTATTAGGTTATTGGTGTACTGGTACAGGGATTCGGGACTGGAGCAGACTCTTTTGCCACGAAGACCTAAGCTGTAGGGAAGGGAACGTTTGATATGGAATGGATGGCAGCTGTCATAATGGAGGTACTGTTGTTTGTTGGTAGGTTTGATGTGGACGGATGTGTGAAGTTGGCCATTGGACAGGTGGAGGTCAACATCGAGGAACGTGGCATGGGATTTGGAATAGGACCAGGTGAATTTGATGGGACCAAAGGAGTTGAGGTTGGAGAGGAAATTCTGGAGTTCTTCTTCACTGTTGGTCCAGATCATGAAGATGTCATCAATGAATCTGTACCAAACTTTGGGTTGACAGGCTTGGGTATCCAGGAAGGCTTCCTCTAAGCGTCCCATAAATAAGTTTGCGTACGAGGGGGCCATTCTGGTTCCCATGGCTGTTCCCTGTAGTTGTTGGTATGTCTGGCCCTCAAAGGTGAAGAAGTTGTGGGTTAGGATGAAGCTGACTAGGGTATTAAGGAAAGAGGTTTTAGGTAGGGAAGTGGGCGGTCGGCGTGAAAGGAAATACTCCATCGCAGCGAGGCCCTGGGCATGTGGGATATTTGTGTATAAGGAAGTGGCATCAATGGTTACAAGGATGGTTTCAGGAGGTAACAGGCTGGGTAAGGATTTCTGGCGATCGAGGAAGTGGTTGGTGTCTTTGATGAAGGATGGGAGACTACACATGATGGGTTGAAGGTGTTGGTCTATGTAGGCAAATAGACCTAGAACGTTCCCTTCCCTACAGCTTAGGTCTTCGTGGCAAAAGAGTCTGCTCCAGTACCGAATCCCTGAACCAGTACACCAATAACCTAATAACAGCATTCACATCCCGCAGCTATCCTCCTGATCTGGTTCAGAAGCAAATTACCAGAGCCACCTCCTCATCCCTCCAAATCCAGAACCCTCCACCGAAGAACCCCAGAAGTGCCCCTTTTGTCACCGGATACTTTCCGGGACTGGAGTGGACTCTGAATGTGGCTCTCCAGCAGGGATACGACTTCCTTAAATCCTGCCCCGAAATGAGATCCATCCTTAATGACATCCTTCCCACTCCACCAAGAGTGTCTTTCCACCGCCCACCTAACCTTCGTAACCTCCTAGTCCATCCCTATCAAATCCCCAAACCACCTTCCCTACCCTCTGGCTCCTACCCATGCAACCGCCCCCGTTGTAAAACCTGCCCTATGCACCCTTCCACCACCACTTACTCCAGTCCAGTAACCCGGAAGGTGTACACGATCAAGGGCACAGCCACTTGCGATAGCACCCACGTGATTTACCAACTGACATGCCTGCACTGTGAAGCGTTCTATGTGGGAATGACCAGCAACAAACTGTCCATTCGCATGAACGGTCACAGGCAGACAGTGTTTGTTGGTAATGAGGATCACCCTGTGGCTAAACATGCCTTGGTGCACGGCCAGCACATCTTGGCGCAGTGTTACACTGTCCGGGTTATCTGGATACTTCCCACCGACACCAACCTTTCAGAACTCCGGAGATGGGAACTAGCCCTTCAGCATATTCTCTCTTCCCGTTGCCCACCTGGTCTCAACCTCCGCTAAATTCGAATTCCCACCCACCATCTTAACATCTTTGCCTTGGTTCTCTGGACAGAGCCTCTGCCTCAAGTGGCATCTCTGTCTAACTTCTTTGCTTTCTACAGTTCTACAGTATGTCTGCCTAAGTGTACTTGCGTCTGTGTAAATGTGTGGGTGTGCGTGTATTTGTTTCCCCTCCTTTTTCCCCCCCAAGGTAAGTCTTTCCTGTCCCGGGATTGGAATGACTCCTTATCCACTCCCTTAAAACCCTCATCATTTCCTTTTCCCTCTCCTTCCCTTCTGCCTGACGAAGCAGCTAGGCTGCGAAAGCTTGTATGTGTGTTATTTTATTCGTTTCTATCGACGAGCCGGTCCTTTTGGTAAGTCATCTCTTTTCTATTCCACTTACCAGGCGAAGGAGCACAGGCAGTGATAGCAACAAATAAACACACAGAAACGCTAGCTTTCGCAGCCTAGCTGCTTCGTCAGGCAGAAGGGAAGGAGAGGGGAAAAGGAAATGATGAGGGTTTTAAGGGAGTGGGTAAGGAGTCATTCCAATCCCGGGACAGGAAAGACTTACCTTGGGGGGAAAAAAGGAGGATAAACAAATTCACACACACCCACACATTTACACAGACGCAAGTACACTTAGGCAGACCTACTGTAGAAAGCAAAGAAGTTAGACAGAGATGCTACTTGAGGCAGAGGCTCTGTCCAGAGAACCGAGGCAAAGATGTTAAGATGGTGGGTGGGAATTCGAATTTAGCGGAGGTTGAGTCCAGGTGGGCAACGGGAAGAGAGAATATGCTGCAGGGCTAGTTCCCATCTCCGGAGTTCTGAAGGATTGGTGTCGGTGGGAAGTATCCAGATAACCCGGACGGTGTAACACTGTGACAAGATGTGCTGGTCGTGCCCCAAAGCGTGTTTAGCCATAGGGTGATCCTCATTACCAATAAACACTGTTTGCCTGTGACCATTCATGGGAATGGACAGTTTGTTGCTGGTCATTCCCACATAGAACGCTTCACAGTGCAGGCATGTCAGTTGGTAAATCACGTGGGTGCTGTCGCAAGTGGCTCTGCCCTTGATTGTGTACACCCTCCGGGTTACGGGACTGGAGTAAGTGGTGGTGAAAGGGCGCATAGGGCAGGTTTTACAATGGGGGCAGTTACAAGGGTAGGAGCCAGAAGGTAGGGAATGTGGTTTGGGTATTTCATAGGTATGGACTAGGAGGTTATGGAGGTTAGGTGGTCGGCGGAAAGACACTCTTGGTGGAGTGGGGAGGATGTCATGAAGGATGGATCTCATTTCGGGGCAGGATTTAAGGAAGTCGTATCCTTGCTGGAGAGCCACATTCAGAGTCCGCTCCAGTCCCGGAAAGTATCCGATGACAAGAGGGGCACTTCTGGGGTTCTGTTGAAGGTTCTGAATTTGGGGGGATGAGGAAGTGGCTCTGGCAATTTGCTTCTGTACCAGATCAGGAGGATAGCTGCGGGATGTGAAGGCTGTTATCAGATTGTTGGTGTATTGGTTCAGGGATTCACGACTGGAGCAGACTCATTTGCCACGAAGACCTAAGCTGTAGGGAAGGGAACGTTTGATGTGGAATGGATGGCAGCTGTCATCAGTGGTGGCGCTAGACGAAAACTGGACGTCGGCGAACTCGTCTTTGCGAGGCCCCTTTCATTTTTCAGTAAAGAAGAAAATGTTAAATAAAATGAGCTGAATTATACACCAATAATCATTATACTAAAATTTTATTTGTATAATATACAAGTATTGTTGCAATAATAAAAATTACAACAAATAAAACATAAATTAAAATAGAGAACTTTTCGGCTTTTCAACTCACTGAATTTTTTAAAGATCACATCATAATTAATACTAGCCGCTATTTTTGCTTCAGTTGATAGTACTGACAACACAGATAGCCTTTATTGCCTCATTGTGCTTCTCACGTAATTTTGAAAAAATAATTCTTATGCCAAGGCTGCAAAATATTTTCATTTGTTATATTCTACCGGTTTCGGTAGTTGCAGCCATCAACAGGAAATCAGCAAGATATTTTACATCAAAGCCAATATGATAACATTTTTACTGAGTACAGCAACGTCTAATTTACAATAAAATATTGTGATTGTTTCTAAAAGCCTTTCCATTTTACATCATGTAGTACGTATTCCTTTCATTAATCTTTAACTATTACAAATAAGACTCTAACAATTTGTACAGATGATATTATTGACACAAAAGTTACAGATTAATTAAAGGAATACCTACTACATGATGTAAAGTGGAAACAATCACAATATTTTATTGTAAATTAGATGTTGCTGTACTCAATAAAAATGTTATCTTATTGGTTTTGATGTAAAATATTTTGTTGATTTCCTGTTGATGGCAACAACTGCCGAAACCGGTAGAATATAACAAATAAAAATATTTTGCAGCCTTGGCATACGAATGATTTTTTTCAAGGTGCATCACGTCTGTAGATTAGCACCTATAACATTTTCTCAAGTAACTCTGTCAATATTAACTTAAATATTTGGTTATACTTCTAACTGTTTTCTAAAATGTACTGAAGAAGTTTGAGTCTACTGGATTGGATTTTAAAAGCTGGAGTTTCTCGTAATTTTCTAAAGGATGTAGGTCACGATTTTCGCTTTCTCGGTGTATTATACCGAAATCATTACAATGCATGAGAAAATTTCAAAAAAATTGATATCTTTATATATAAAGCAGAGTGTCCGTAAGGTTGTGTGTACGTGTTGCATACAAATCTACAGTTTTGTTCCAATCCTTATGAAATTTTGCACACGTAAGCTTCAATTCATGAGGACGGTAGCCGTGGCATTCGATATGACATTATAATTTATAATTTGTACACTACAAATTGTAGGCGCAGGAAATTTTACAGACAGTATACAAACATATAGTTGAATGTAAGTTCTAAATTGTATCATAGTACGGCACATAGTTCATGAGATATGAGCACATAAACAATAACTTTCCTAGAAAACCGCCCCATTACGCACCAAATTTAATCTATTACTTCTTTAGTACTAATTGTATTCCCAAGAGATTTTACAGACATACAGCCCTTATACAAATGAATATATACCTGAAAATTGGCAGAAATAAAAAAAATAAGTACCCGGCAATGCAAAAAAAAAAAAAAAAAAATAAAAAAAATGCTCAAATGTTTGTAAATCTATCGGATCAAACTGCGTGGTCATCAGTTCGTCGCTTATAAACTACTTAAACTAAGGTAAACTAACCTAAGGAAAACACACACACACACACACACACACACACACACACACACACACACACACACATGCCCGAGGGGGGACTCGAACCTCCGTCGGCGAGCAAATGCGCGCTCCGCAGCAAGGCGCCTTAGACCGCTCGGCTTCTCCACCGCGGCCGGGACAACGCCGGCTTTTCAGCTAGTCATAAATAAAACCAAATCGCTCACATTATTCTTCGACCGCTTTCAATCGACATTCACTGTCGACTATTGAGGCATCTTATCATTGTGTTAAAAAATTAACTCTGTACTGCATTTCAGCAGATTGTAATGGTTCATCAATTTGTTCGTAATTGAACATTCGTTTTTTCAGTGCTATTCTTTTTCTTTTTTAACTCAGACTCAATTTAGTAACTACTTTTTTCTACAAACAATCGAGCTTCTGCATCGCATGTTTCAAATTCTGTAATACGGAATTCTCGAATCCAGGCACAAAATGAATGCAAAGAGTCAACATCTACTCCCAGGTTCACTTGAACCGACTGCCATCGTTTATGTATATTGTTCACATGTAGTAAAATCGCGTACCATACGTATATTGCAACAATAAACTCAAAAGTTAACATTTCGTTCAAGACTGCTTCACAGTCACTAAGAGATTCACAATTTTACTTTTCAGGTCATTCACGCTTTCGATGACATAAGCAAATTGGAATAATATAGCTTTTAGTGCTCCGATTCTGCTTTCCTATCTTGTTTCAGACAGAGGTTTCAGTGTCAATTTTAATTTTGTTTCTATAATTTTACACCGCTTTCTAGACCTTATAAAGAGCACATAAATTTTTTTGATGAAGCCAAAAACTGTTGTAGCTGTTGTAGATGAGTTAGCTGCATCTATAAGAAGGAAATTCCAAGAATGGCATCCGCATGGCGTGAAGAATGCTCGTGGATTAAAATTGAATATTCTTCTTCTAACACCTTTATTAATGCCAACCGTACTGGCGCCGTTATCACATCCCTGTCCTCGACAGTTCTTTATATCTAGATCATTATTTGTTAAATATTTCCCGTTGTTTCTGCAATGGTAAGAAACCCGTGTTCCTCTATCTCTCCAGTTGAGGAATTGCAAAATCTTGATATTATTGACATTTGTTCCACACGGCTCACATCCCTGGTAAAATCGAGCATGTTTCAAATCCTGTAATACGGAATTCTCGAATCCAGGCACGAAATGAACGCAAAGAGTCAACAGCTACTCCCAGGTTCACTTGAACCGACTGCCATCGTTTATGTATATTGTTCACATGTAGTAAAATCGCGTACCATACGTATATTGCAACAATAAACTCAAAAGTTAACATTTCGTTCAAGACTGCTTCACAGTCACTAAGAGATTCACAATTTTACTTTTCAGGTCATTCACGCTTTCGATGACATAATCAAATTGGAATAATATAGCTTTTAGTGCTCCGATTCTGCTTTCCTATCTTGTTTCAGACAGAGGTTTCAGTGTCAATTTTAATTTTGTTTCTATAATTTTACACCGTTTTCTAGACCTTATAAAGAGCACATAAATTTTTTTGATGAAGCCAAAAACTGTTGTAGCTGTTGTAGATGAGTTAGCTGCATCTATAAGAAGGAAATTCCAAGAATGGCATCCGCATGGCGTGAAGAACGCTCGTGGATTAAAATTAAGTATTCTTCTTCTAACACCTTTATTAATGCCAACCGTACTGGCGCCGTTATCACATCCCTGTCCTCGACAGTTCTTTATATCTAGATCATTATTTGTTAAATATTTCCCGTTGTTTCTGCAATGGTAAGAAACCCATGTTCCTCTATCTCTCCAGTTGAGGAATTGCAAAATCTTGATATTATTGACATTTGTTCCACACGGCTCACATCCCTGGTAAAATCGAGCATGAAGACATAATATTTTGCTTGTCTGACTATTTTTACAATTTCATTAATGACAGATTGTGACATTAATGAAATTAATTCATTTTGGATCTCGTGACTCAGATAATGCTGAGAAAGTTGCTTTTCATTAATGTGTTGCAAGTGCTCTTTTAGTGTTAGATCATATTTGGATGACGTAAATAGTTCTATAAAATTTCCACTGTTTCCAGTATCATTCAGGGTAAGGGATTCTCAATGACCTCTAAATGCCAGATTGGATTGATAATATTGATCAATCTTCCGTCCAAGTTATACCAATTCCTCTGTGATTCCCTAATCAGTCTCTTGTTTTCCTTATCTACTGTTTTCCCATATTTGATTCCTTTATATAATTCCATCCATTTAATCATACACTCAATGTGTATTTCCAGTCACAAAAGCCTTCTTTTTCCATTTATGTCTGCAAATGTGAGAGAAATCTGAGATGTGGAGTAAACCATCGATCTGCGATGTTACTCTTCACCGTTACTCAAATTTCTAGTAAAATAAAATTTATTAAAATGTCTTTTATTTGCGTCTTTGGGGTAACTGCCGTCAGATTTCTCGAGGATTTGTTGGGGACCATTTTGAGCTAAATTATGACGCTGTGAATCTGTTACTGGAAACACCCGCTTTCCCAGATCTAATTCTATAAATGACTCTGTTTTATGAACCATATCCTCTCGATTCTTAATCACAAATATTTTCACTTTTTAACTCCTTATTCAGCTCAGAATGTTGGATAACAGCAGTTTTGCCAAATTTTGATGACCCTGGTTC